>APFE030237924.1:153098-193625 GCA_000404065.3 Pinus taeda
ATTGGTGAACAATGGAGAAATTGTCCTAGAACATTGCAGGACTCAAGAACAGGTTGCAGACATCTTGACAAAGCTATTGGATCAGAAAAGCTTTGAATTTTTGAGGAAGTGTCTGGGTATGACCGAATGCCCAACAATTGAAATTAAAGGGGAGTGTTAAATTTATAATTCCAACTGTGCGCGCGTGTCAGCAGTCAACGCCGTGTT
Source organism: Pinus taeda (assembly GCA_000404065.3). Lineage (NCBI taxonomy): Eukaryota > Viridiplantae > Streptophyta > Pinopsida > Pinales > Pinaceae > Pinus > Pinus taeda. The sequence continues at coordinate 153,306 of APFE030237924.1, forward strand.
GAAACCACCCAGCAGAAAACCACAAACCGGAAGTAACCTCGTCGCACCGCTTTTGGCTTAAGGAGGTTTCCGTACGAAGGTGCTCCGATGCATTTTGGAGGGGGCACGTGGATTGTCGTGACATCACCCTCTGACATTTATCGGACGATAAATGTCAGTCAAAACAGGCCTTCCGATATTGATTTCCTTCGTCCGATCTGCTCGAGCATCCTCCGCCGTTGATCGCTTCAAGGTGCATACAGTCAACATTAAAATATTGCTTTGTGTAAAGTTCGGTCAACTCACCCTATTCGATATTCGTCCGATCAGTTCAAAGACTGTCCGCCGTCTGATCGTGAGGAAGGTATACGGCCCTGGTAAATTAAATGCAGTATGGAATAAAACTATGGACCATACTCTAAGTTAATATTATGACATTGTTTTTGGTAAAGTCTTTAATGTTTTTACGGCCCGTAATAGTTATGGCATACGGAAGTATGGGTGAAAAATGAAATGTAAGTTTTTAATTAATTGCATATGAATTGTATTGTATACGTTTTAGTATGAGTGTTGACTCTAGGTAATATAGAGTCGCACACGAGAGGAGGAGAACTTCTGTTCGCAGCAGCGAGAAATAAAAACCACATAGCTGGTAAAATGAAAATGTAACAGAGTTCATTTTTGAATATGTATGAAACGCAACAGCTTAAAAATGTTTTGTTTGTAATGTAAATGAAATGCAAAGAATGCACAACAGTGCAGAAGGAGAAATGAATGAAGAAAACGAGTGGATAGTTTTGTTTCAAATCCATGAATTGTTTCACACAGCAGTGAAAAGCTAAATCTGTAAATCCCTGTAAGTTTTGTTTTCACACAGCAGTGAATGTAAATGAAATATTTACACACAGTGGTGTAAAATTTCATAGGAGGCAGAGTAAGTTTTGTGAAAATGTTTTGGTGAATCCCTCTGAGTAAAAGAGGATGAATATGTAAGTGTTTTTGTTTAATGAATAGAAATCATTTTATGGTGGTGGGATACTCTGTTCTGTGTAATTATTTTTAAAGAGACTCCTCTGTGCAAAAAGATCTTGGTGTAAAGAAAACAGAGCACTGTCTCTGTGTTTTATTTTTGTGGTTTTGGTATTTTCCCATTGCAAAAATACCCAACAGGCTCTACGCTTTTTTCTGATAGATTTAAAAAATATTTCTGGCTAGATGTCAAGAAGGAAAAAATTCAACTAGCCATGAGAATCGAAAAAACCTCATAATAATTTTGAGCTGCATGAAAGAATTCAGAGAAAAATGTGAAAATGAGGGAAACCACACAATTTTCAAACCAAAAAATTACGGTCAACAGTATCTAAACTTTAGGAAAGAAATTGAAACACTGCTAAGCAAGAACCTTGAACTTCATATAGTGAAACTCCTCAAAACAGGAAACTAAATCCTACAAAACGTCAGAAAGAGGGAAACGATCAACTCGGAAGCCATGGCCGCTAAGCCTTCTAACCCAAGTTGTTAAAAAGGAAAAAAGAACAAATATGAAAAACCTAACCCTACTTACTATGCTTACAATTCCTCCAAAAGCTTTAAGAATATTTAACTAATTAAATCTTCTTGTAAATGATGCATAGGTTTTATAAAAATTGTGAAAGAAGAAGAGTGGTGGGACTACTGTAATTTCAAATACTAAAATTTCAGAAATCTAATAAGACCTTTCATATTTGCTTGTATCCCCTTATAGCCATATCTGCCATAAAAGTCATTCTAAAATTACTTGATAATGTTTTGCTATTTTCAACACCACTGTGTCACATTTTTTTTATACCTAACCACACAGAAATATTGGTTTTAAACCAATGAATTAAAATAAACCCACATATGTAATTACATATTAAAATAAATAAAAAAGTATGCGCATATCAAGTGTTATGTGCATCAACCATGGTTATAAGGTTTAACCGAGCCAACTATCATCCTAATCTAAGAGGAAACCAAAACTATAAACAGAAAAACCCAAAAACAAATTGAAAGCAAGAACACAGAAATAACTTTTGAGGTATAAAAAACAACAACAGAAAAACCAAAAAGGAAAAAAAATAAAAATACTCTCAACAATCCATCACCCTCTCTTACGTGCTCCAATCATCTTCTCTGCTCTGCTCAATTTGAAGACAGGTGGGAATAGTGACTTACAAAATGGAAAAACATAAAATATATGTATTTTGTTTGAACAATGGCAATGGGTATTCATACTTAAATGAACGGAGTTTATATAGATATATATAGTGCATATATTTATTTATACAGAGAAGCATTTTCTGAAACATAATCGGATAGCATTCTGGAAACCCCATCCTGTGTCCTCAATAGTAAGAGGGATTGAAATGCCATGCTCCCACTCTCGCTCTGACCATGCTACTTCTTCGACATCTCTGGAAGGCCTCCTGTTGATACCTACTTGAGATAACGTGGATACAAATGTTTTCCCTACTTCTTCAAAAATGCAACTCGAGTCAAGGACTGTGAAAAGTGTTGCATGTCATTGTGTTTACGTTAAGGCAGAGGTGAAGTCTCTGAGTGTGAACTACTTGATATAAGTAGAATAGAATCACATTTTTTTAAAAATATATTAGTCTCTCCGATTTACGTTAGATTTTTTTTTAATCTCTTATGGTGTTTTGAATTGTTTTTTTTATTTGATTGGTGGAAAAAAAAGGTATTTAAATGTTTCACAATGATTCTTATTGTAATTTGTTGTGTTTTATTGCGATGGTTTTTAGAAAAAATATGTTGTATTTGTTGATGGTTTTCAATTCCTAAAAATAAGAATTAACAAATAAAATTATTATAATATATATATAATAATATATATATTATTTTTAAGAAAAAATAATTATTTAGAAAAATAGTTAAATAATGGTTTGACTTTTTGACACTAAAGTTACAATTTCTATAATTTCTGATTTGTTTTTTATATTCAGTTAAAATGAATTTATATGGAACACAATTATTTGGAAAAATGTCTAAACAATGATAACTAAAATTAAAATATCTGTATTTTCAAATTGATTAGGGACAAGAAACCATTGCCAAATAAAATGTGTAAAACCATTTATCTACTATACATAAATTTTCAAAAAGAACACTTACTGGCCTGCATGTTAAGAGTAGATTGAGGATGTAGTTAGGAGAGGTGATGGGTAAAAAATATAGCATATAGAAATTATACATACTAACAAGAAAATTAAATAGTCACAGAAAAGCACTTAAATGAGAAAAAAAAATGGTATACATTTATAAATATGTTAGGTACTTAAAAAAAAATTACTTTTATATGCTTTTCCTTTAGTCTTTTCTTCTCTTGTTTCACCAATTTGAAAAAAAGGACAATTACTTAGAAAAATGGTTAAATAATGGTTTGATTTTTTGGACACTAAAGTTACAATCTCTATAATTTCTGTTTGGTTTTTATAGTCAGTTAAAATGAATTTATATGCAACTATTTGGAAACATGTCTAAACAATTATTTGACTTTTTGACACTAAAATTAAACTATTTCAAGTTTTAAATTGATTAGGGACAACCACCCTTTGCCTAAACTATTGTTTGGATTTTTGACACTAAAATTAAAATATCTCTACTTTCAAATTAATTAGGGACAAGAGGTCATTTCCAGATAAGAACTGTAAAACCATTTATCTACTATAAACAAATATTCAAAAAGAGAACTTACTCTCCTTTATGCTAAGAGTAGATTGAGGATGTAGTTGTGAGATCGGTGATGGATAAAAAATATGGCATATAGAAATTATATAATCACATAATAACACTTAAATGAGAAATTAAAAAATGGTATACATTATTTACAAATATGGTAGGTAATTTAAAAAAAGTTTTATATGCTTTTTCTTCAGTTTTTTATTCTCTTGCCTCACCGATTTGAAAAAAAAAGACAATTACTTAGAAAAATGGTGAAGAAGCCTAAGCCACATCTACCCACACTAATGCATATAAAATGCATGTCATATACATGTGTTGTCATGTCCCAAGATAACCACCAATGTCAATGGTGAAACCCTCTAAAACCAAGGTTTAATGCTCCTTCCATAAATGCTATGCAAAAACGTTTGACTTAATTATCCAAAGTCTAAACCTTTGATAAAACTTTGATAACCTTTGATAATCTTTGGTTTAACACCCTTTAATTGAATGCTTAAGCGGAAATATATTTGGTTCTCTCTTAATCCTTATAACTCAACCCTTCGGTTGATTTTATTACTTGTGCATGTTAACCATACCATGGTCTTGATACTTTGGTTAAACTCAACTTAACTCATAAAAAATTAATCCCGCTTATTTATATTATAACTCTTGTATAATAGAAATATTTCATAACTCACACTTAAACCTTACCTTTCCGCCATTCTTCAAACCTTTACACATATATCAATGCTCAACTTAAGCGCGTTCAATCCGCATTATTGATCTATCTCATTTGATCCAATAGTTGTTGTCACGTCGTCCGGTCGCCAACTAGCTCGGACAATCTCCACCATTTATTTCTCTTACCTCAATCCAACGGCTATCACGTCTCCCGATCGCCAACTAGCTTGGCTTCTTTCCACCGTTGATCTATCTCATGTGATCCAATGGCTATCATGCAATCTTGTGCAGATACTTTCACGACCAATATCAAATCAAGAGCACAAGAGAAAAGTGTTTTTCTCTCCATCGTGTGCTACGTGTTACCCGTTAAGGCTAATCATGTAGAATTCTGAAATACCATTTACCGCTTTGAGGGCGCACGAGCTACAACTTACTGCCTACGAAGATTGCTCCACTATTCAGCTAACATGTGGCTTAATATGATCCCTTTACTACTTGACTTTATTTTGCCTGATAAGATCTTTTGCCGCTCATTGTCCATTAATTCTGTCTGTTGATCTGACTAATCCAATAGTTCCTGTGCACGGTTACTTTGTTTCTTCCTCCTTTCCTTTCTTCGTCTTTATGCAATTCCTCCATGTTCTGGTTTATTCGTTTGAATTGCCTATACAATTCTTTGTGCATCTATCCTTTCTCTGTTCTTCTGTGGTTTAGGTTTTCTCCAGGGTTTCTGGTCTTTTTTTATCCTTCAGCGCAACTTCTCCTGAATTTACTTCATGTACTCTTAAGCACTATCATATCTGAACTTCAACTTTGATCCTTCAATTAGATTCAAATGATCAGACCACTATCCTTCATTCTCCACTTCTATGTTCTGCTTACCTGCATATATATATTATGCAGAATTACTCTAATTCACACACAATCTATAGTTCCATTAATTAATACACACCACATAACTCATGAATCGAATTCTCTGTCTTTATAAACAATCATTTACATAATGAATTTCTCTCTCTCTGGCCTGATTTTCTAATCAGTGGCCTTTTCCTTTCCTGCCCATAGGCTTACAATCGAACTCCTTGAATTCCTAACTCTCTAACTAACTAACTAGCTAGTAACCAACTAACTGACTCTTTCTATGCCTTTTAGGCTTACATTTGTAGAAAAGGTTCAGTAACCCATTTCGGTTTAGATCCTTAATATTTTGAACTAAACCCTGAATATCCTCTAAGTCCGCTTTTGATTCAACTAATCCCTAAGGATCCTCTCTAGTTCCACAAATCATGAAATCAATTCCTAATCTAAGATTTACAATTGATTTTCAAATCTCTCAACCCCTATGGAATCTTAACTAATAGGAATCTCTCATGCCCTCTAACATTCGAGAACATTTGCAGTTTTCATCACAATATCTAATTAATTCATTTTCTAAATATCTCTCAGTAAAATCACTCAAAAACCTTAATAATTACATTAATTTAATACTTAGGAAACCAACTTCCTTAAAACACAAGACCCCCTATGTCTACTAAAATACAATGATATTTCTCAGCCAAATTCTCATGCATCAGACTTGCAAGGTTGAAAACATTCATGATCTCGAGATCATGTGTTCTCATATGTTGATAGAAAAACCTCCAGGGTCCCAAAATTTAGTTTGTAGTTGTCTGAATGCTCTATTCCTTTGTTGTTATTGTATGTTTGTTGTCTTCTATTTCATTTTCCTCTCCTTGTCAATCAATTTTAAATTTTGACTGATCATTCTTCCTGATGCCGTCAATCTTCTCCATCTAGATTGCTTCATCATTAATTGCCATAATTCTTCAATCTCTATCTCTAGCATATCCTTTGGTTGGTACATGCTCTGCCATTTACTGCTACCTCTTTCTCTTTGCTTCAGTTTGTTGCTGCTATCCACTAGCTCTGGCATCTTGACATTCTGCATCAAATCCTGATTCTCTAGCATTCTTTCCATCAAAATAATATCTCTATTCCATGGATTAAATACTTCTACAAAATCTTCCTCTTCCATCTTTACTTAGCTTCTCATCTATGCCAAATTTTCTCTAGCATCTACAACAAAACATGCACTCAAAAAACAATTATTAAAATAAAAAACATAAGGCCTCAGTGCCTCTTCTTCCTTTGGCAACATTTCAGTATGCTGCTCTAATTTTTCCTCCTTTATCAGCACATCAGTATGTTGATTCAAATTCTCTAAAGAATTCTCCAAAGAACTCTCAGATTGTCAGCAAGTCTACCTTCCACACCATCTGCTTCAATGATGTCTTTCTCCTCTTGTCCACTATAATGAATTCCTTCTGCAATCACACTGTCATCCTTTGAGTTTTCTAGCAAATATTCCAGTAGTTCAATTTCTCTTTGACACTTCATAAGTATTTCATCATCACTTATAATTCTTGCATTTGAACACAAATTGTCAGTTTGAAAATTACAAGGTTCAACAATCTCAATTGTTGCTTCACATATCAACTCTTTAGACTGAATTACATCTCCTTCTTTCACAAGAAATTGTTCCTATGTTGTAACAGCTTCAAACATCAATGTATTACTAAATTCGTTCTGCTGTAATAGTTCACTGCTTTTCCCATTTAAGAGACATTCTCCAACCTTCTTTAATTTAGAGTATTCATCTTCTCAAAGATACTCTTCCATACTTTTGACAGCTTCCAAAGACTGCTCATCCTCTGCAAAACCTATAATCACATCAAGATTATTAGATTCAATTATACAAGGTTTTACATCCTCCTAGTGATCTGAATTTGTCCAACAGTTTATAAAATCATCAATAATTTCTTCTTCAACAAAGTAAACTTCTTGCTATCTTGAATGCTCACAATGATTCATAAGATCTTTCACAGATCTCCAATCTTCATCTTCACCCAGAACTTCACCTTGTTCTGCTTCATAAATGGAAACTTCTATTTTCAACTCATCTTCTCTGAGTTCTTGAGACTTCAAATAATCATTCATTACCTTTTCAAGCTTCATTAGCTCTTCTTCTAGCTACATATTCACCTGTTGATTTCTCTTCTCTTGTAGTCTTTGCCTCTTTACCTTCTTCCTCATGACATAACCATGCCTCTGGTCATCCTTATTCATCTGCAACATCTCCATCAATATCTCAAGATGAACAGCAATCTCAGCCTTCTCCCTCTCATATTATTTTTCACTTAATTGTCTTTGTATGCCATTTGCCTTGGCATCCTCTTCCTTCACCTTTCCTCTGTTGTGGTATTCCTCAGAACCTCTACTATGACTATCAGTAGTCATTTTCTCCTCTATGTTCATGAGTTCCTCACTCACTTACTATGAACTATTGTTGGCTTGTTGGGGCCTGACCCAGGTTTGGAGTGAATTAGCCAAACAAATCCCTGTACTGCTGGCCCTTTCAGCAACAATCTATGGAGCACGGACTGAGGTGTCACCCGAAGTAATATGGGAGGGTGCTAGAACCAGGTTTCCGAACCCTTGAGATGTCTGAGGGGTTCAACTGGTCCTCTGTTTGTTCCTGCACGTAGGTTGCTTCACGCACTTCTCGTTCCTCACGACCTGATACACCGCCTTCGCACAACCCTAACCAGGGGTTTTGCCGCACTTTGTGTTATTACCCAAGATCTTACTTATCTTCCAGTGTTAATTAATTACCTTTGCCTACTTGAATGTCTTAAGTTATAATTAGTAATACAAAACATTCATACAAGTTTGCACAATAAATAAATAGTATACTTCCAAATCATATCTAATCATGCATTAAACTAAGAAAAGATACACAGAATTATAACAAAAATTCTCTTTATTGATTCTCCCAACGGTTACAGACTCGACCTGCTCTGTGCACTCAGTTGCAGGGGTCCGTGCACTCAGCTATAGAGCCTTCTCCTACTCTACGACCCACAGAAACACCTTACTCTTCGACTCAATCACTTAGACTTCTCCTTTTCTATTATATCTGTTTTATTTGTTTTTTTTTACACTTAGAGCCTTGCTCTATTTATAAAATCCCATGGTCTGCGGACCATGGGTAGGTCTATCTAGCCGACATTACATTACAAAAACTAGGGTGGACAACCCTGTGATTCTATTATACTTTCGTGCCCTACTCCCACAATTCTCGGAGCTTTTACAAGTATATTCAGTCAAAACTTGGGCTCTAAGCCCCAAAACATGCCTTGGGGGGATTCCATGCCCAATATGCCCCCAACCCAAACATCGTGACTCGCCCTCAAGTCACTCTTTCGGCGTGAAGATCTTTGCACAGAGTCCCTCCAACTGTTCTCGTACTGTGGCAAGGTCAACAACGCACTGAGCTGCTACATGCTGGATCTGTTGTACACGTTGTTCTAAGACGCGGTGTCAGAACTACTTCTCTGCATTCGTGCCTGTATCCCTTGCATTTGTTTATAGTCCCGTGCGTGCGCCTGGATCCTTGGAGCGCAAAGACTGTGCTTTGGCCTGCTAGTCAAATAACCGGGCCACTCGTGTAGGGCTACAAGCAGCTGCCATTCACTTTGCCTGGGAAAGGCTCTCCATTTAGTTTGACTAGCTATACCGCACATCCATCTGTGACCTCCTTAACAACGTATGGTCCCAACCAATGCATTCTAAACTTTCCTGGGAATTTATCAAACTTACTGTCATATAGCAGTAGTAAATTATTTACCTTGAAGGTGCGCAACTTAATATGGTGATCATGCTAGGCCTTCTCACGCTGCTTTTGCACCTGCTGATGAAAGCTAGCCAGGATCTGTTTCTCCTCAAGTTCTTCTAGCTGTGCAAGCCTCTCTTCCAGGGCTTTGCAGTGCGTCATACCTGTGAGCACTGCTATGCATAGACTAGGTACAATATACTCCATTGGCATGACAACTTCCATGCCATAAACCAATCGGAAAGGTGTTTGTCCCGTCAGTTTCTTACACGTAGTCCTCTACGCCCATAATACTGCACGTACGCGCAAGTCCTACTCGCTCCGCTACGCGTTGCATACTTTTGTTAGCGCAATGTCCAGTATTTTGTTGAATGCTTCTACTATCCCATTGGCTTGTGGTTGATACAATGTGCTTTTCTGATGATACACCTGGAACTCTTTTGTTATCACACTGATGGTTTCGTTTAGGAAATGTGTATCGCGATCATTCATTAAGATTTCCGAACGACCAAATCGAGTCAACACATGTTCAAACAAAAACTTCGCAGTCATGGTGGCCGTGCAGTCTTTGACTAGTTGCACTTCCGCCCAACGAGTCAGGTACTTTGTCACAGTGACAATCTATCGTGCACCCATTTTTACCTGAGGTTTGATAGGTCCTAAAAAGTCAATTGCCCACTTTTCGAAGGGCTACAATGTCATTTGTGGATTCAAAGGAATCTTGTTCCTCCGAAATGGTTTACCTGTCCTTTCACATATATCACAGGCCTTACAGTGTGCTTGTTTATGCTGATGAAGGGTTGGCCACCACAACCCTGTGCAGAGAATCTTTTGCACGGTCGCTCATCCTGCATAGTGTCCTCTTGCAATGCTCCCATGCGCTTCCACGAGGATCTGACTTCATTCAAATTTAGGTATGTACCTTCTCAATATCTCATCATTACCCATTTTGTATAGGTGCCCCGCAATGACAGAAATCAGTTATGCACACTACCAGTTCTTTCTTCTACTGGATGGAGTATTCCTTCGGCATAGTCCCCATTGCCAGAAAGTGGATTATATCTTCAAAATGCCCATTCATGATGCACACAACAAAGAGTTGTTCGTTAGGCAATCATTCCTCCAAAATAGTAGGTTCCTATCCCCTCTCAATACGTGACAAGTGATTCGGACCCGCATTCAGGCGTCCAGGCTTCACCACGACCTCAAAGTCATATTCTTGGAACAATAAGAGCCACCTGCATATTCACCCCCCAACAAAGGCTTATTGACCAAGTATTTTAGAGCGGAATGGTCTGTATACATCTTGAATGTCCTCCTAGTAAATAGTGCTGGTAATTTTGGAGCACATACACCATAGCCAACCCCTTGCGTTCAGTTATGGAAAAGTTATTTTCCTCTTTGGACAACCTATGACTTGCGAACGCGATAGGGTGATCCAAGCCCTCTCCACCCTCTTGTGTTAGCACTGCTCCCAGTGCGATACATGACATGTCAACATGGACATGAAACTCCACATCCCATTTTGGAAAGCCCAAGATTGGGGCAGAAGCCAATTTCTCTTTTAGTACATCTAGGTTCTTCATGCAATCATCATTCCAACAGAATGTGACATCCTTTTTCAATAGTTTATGAATTGGCACGGTGATCTGGGCATAAATTTTGATGAACTTCCTGTAGTACCCTGTATGTCCCAGGGTAGCGCGCAAGTGTTTAACACTTCGTGGTGCTTCCAAATTTAGAATTACTACAATCTTCGTGGGTCTACCATTAGTCCCTGTTTGCAGACCACATGTCCCAACAGGTTCCCAAAGTGAACGAGGAACGTATAATTTTTTAGGTTCAACGCAATTTGGTGTCATCGGAACGTATCTAGCATCAAGCGTAAGCTCGCTACATGGTTCTTAACCAATCCAAATATAGTCCAATCATCTAGATAGACCTCCAGGAATTTGTGGATATATTCTTTGAATGTTGCAACAACTATGCGCGAAAATATGGTTGGAGCATTCTTTAACCCAAACGGCATAACGGTGTATTGAAAGCAACCCCATTCAGTCACGAAGGTGGTCTTGCTCCTACCTTGCGGCACGATTTTGATATGGTGGTACCCTCAAAAGCCATCAGTAAAAGAATATGCTTCTTGCCTGCCGACATTTTCCAATACTTCGTTTGTGAATGGAGTCAGGAATGGATCGTGTACACAGGCATCATTCAATTTCTTGAGGTCCACACATATTCTTATCTCACCCTTCTGCTTCTTCTCCTGCACTATGATAGGCCTTACCCAGTAGGATTCTTCCACTGGCTCAATGATACAAGTTGCGAGCATTTTGTCTAGTTCTACACAGACTTTTTCCTTGTACTTCGGATTCAAGCGGTAAGGCCTCTGCTTAAATGGCTTCGCGTCAGGTTTTACGGTGATCTTCATCATCCCCAAATCACCAATGATCCCCTTTAAGTCTGTGATCTTGGTCGGGCATAAGTCTTGGTACTCGCAGAGTAACTCAGCGACCTTATCCACCGTGGCATCATCCCAATCGTCACTGAGCATTTCATACTTTGGTTCGACCTTCATACCAATGTTTACCTGCTTTGTCTTTACTGGAGCAGTAATGTCAGGATCTTCAACCAATTGCCCTTGAACCTTGCGATATCCCTCAGTTTCCGGAATGTTAACTTTTTGCAGATATTCGTCGTCTTCTTCAATGTTTATGTTGTAACACTCCAACACATAGCTCAGCTAGGTTGTCCATTCAGGATGAAGCACTTCCATTGGCTCCTAGGTTATTTTAAAGATAGCTGCTTTTACTGCTTATAGCGCATCATCAATAGTATCCCACCAACGATCCTCAAACGTGAAGGTTAATAGGAATCCTTCGTGAAAGATATCCCATTTGTTCATGCCATGGCGAAGCTCCATTTCTATATACCAATTCATGGGTATAATATCCAGGGTATGACAAAATAGGTGCACCCACTTGGGTTGTGGCTCTTCCCCATAGACCTTTTTCCATTTTACGAGGTGTACACGTGCATCATCCCATCCATCATACTTGTCTTTTAACAGCAACTGAGGCTTCCAAAACTACATGCGCATCATCCTTTTGCATTCAGACTAGTCCTTAAAACTTCTTTGGTGCGTACCCCACCATCTTGTGGGTGTAGCTCGCAACACCCATTTCAGAGCATCGAAACGATGTTGTTCTAGTACTTCTCTTTCAAATTTGTTCAGGAAGTCATCCACCTCGCTTAACCCATCATACGTAGGCATATAACTTACCTCTATTGCTACGCAGTGCAACGACCTTGTCATCATGTTACAGTTGATCATGGTTACCTTGTGTAATCGGTTCTGCCATCGTTCTATCTCCTCGTCAGAATCTGATGTGCAGGAGCTTTCACGCTCCCAAGATATTCGGCCATCTCCGGTTGGATTTACCCAATCTTGCTCATGCATGGTTATCGTGTAGATGCAGCCCAGATTGTCATCACTGTCATAGTCACGCACTGGCTCCGTGTAGCGCGATCCTTGTGCGGGGTCTAATGTTACCACTACGCACATAGACTTTTTCTCAAAAGTCATCTTGTGCTTCTTCAGATTTATCACTCCATTCATGTCAATGGCCCAATCTATTCCCAATAGCGCAGGGTAGGGGTTGCTGTCATCAAAAATATCTATCACTTCGAAATCTGCTAGTGCGCTTGCTCCTTCGATATCTACTGCGATTCCCTACAATCTACCCATATGTAGGATCTTTTTTTGTTTCGCCATCCATAGTTGGATAGGAGACCATTGAAGTGCAGGCCTGCCCATGCGCTCCCATGTCTAATTTGGTAGGACGTTCGCATCTGATCCTAGATCCAGAGTCACTTGAGCCATCTCATATTCCCCAATCTCTGTAGTCAATCTCATTTCCCTTCCTGTTCATGTCGTGTGCTTCTCGAGCTTCTAGACTACGTGCGGTTCTCCTGGCACGGTCCCAGCGCATCTAGTTATGATTTCTTGCAACCCCTTTATAGCCTTGCTGCCACGCAATAGCTTCATGCATGTCTCGAAGAACGTAGTGAGCATTGATGGGTCCATTTCAGGCTCCAGCCTTTCTTTACTTCCTGAAGTGGAGGCATCAGTGAAGCTCCTTTTAGCTTCCATGAAGGTCTCTTTAGCGCCCTCTAAATCAAATTCTAATTCCTTTGTTGGAACCTTGCGAACCCAGGTACTTTCTTCAGGCTACATGCCTTTGTCATCCCCTATCATAATACCACTCCAGAGCATGATATTTACATTAGGGTCTTCCTCGCGCGGCTCAGACCTCATCATTTGCAAGTTCTGAGTTGGGGGAGGTTGGAGTGATCCTTTATTGCGCAACCTTGCTATCAGTGTGGGACAATCCTCCATCTCGTGGTCAAACAATGTACAATACATGCATGATGGTCACGTTGGATTCATAAAATCATGGGCATAATGCCTTGGCCCTCCACAATTATAACATATTAGCTGTCTGCGACCTCTTCCTAGTCCCCCTCCACCTCGGCCTCGTTCGCGCCCCTAAAATACGCTGCGCGAAATTCCTCCATTTTGATCGAGGGGCCGTGTTTCGTCCTGAACACTGTAGGTAGGAGTTCGATCCATCATCAGCTCATAACTTCTACAGGTGATTGAACTGCAGAAATTACAGAACAATTGCTGTGAATTTTGTGTATACTTCTGTAATAGATGGCAGTTATCTGTAGCATGCTTTCCTCCTATCTGACAAATCACTCACCACAATGTAGGCAATGCACCTGGTCCTGCTTGTGCTTCTGGTCTTAGTGGCATTGGCCGTCCTCCCACAAGGTAATTTGCGAACACCGAGTTGTGGTCCTTATCATGCCCTTGGTCCTTGCATTTAATGCACCATACCTCATCGCACATCTCCGGGCAGGTTGGTTTGTCTTGTTTCAAACTCTGCATCTCCAGACACAAGTTTTTCAGCTGCACGTGAATCTACTAAACTCCCAGGTTAAGATCTTGTATTGGAGTTTTGTGCAATCTCATCCAAACCTGCAAAGCCTCAGCCTAAGTAGTTAGCCTTTATTGTGACAATGTGTTTCATAGATGCAGCGTTAATGATGCCACAAACCATTCGCAGTGTTGCCCATCTGTTAACGTCATGTTCGCTTCGTGAATTTTGCACTTCAGTCTTTGATCCAACTCCCACAGGGTTTCACCTGGTAGCATTGTGATTTCCTTGAAGCCAATGATTGATTGTGCCTCTGACTTTGGCCTACTAAATTATTTGTTTAGTGTATCTTGGATATCCATGATCCCCACATTAGGATTGTCATTGGAATGCTTAATGTATTAGGCCAATGCGCAATCCTGCAGAGCGCTGACCAATGTTGCCTTCTTTATATTGTCATCTGTGACTCCCTGTGCTTCCCATACAACTTTTATCACGAACTAATATTGGTCTGGATCTTCATTCCCTACTCCCTTAAACACTGGTAGCTTTATCGCACTTTCCATACTACTTCATGGTGGTGGCGGAGGTGGTATGGGTGAAGACGGGGGTAAAGACAGTGAAACTAGTAGTGGTGTGGGTGGAGGTGGTATGCACGAAATTCTTTTCCTTATCATATTGATCGCACTTCTTGGTGAGACCTTCACGAGCTCTTCTTCGCCCCCTCGCAGAGGTGAAATCAAGGGGCTAGTCTCTAGTTCTGTGCTACCTTCGTTTCTGTAGATTCTCTCACTTCGCATAGCCCCAAACATCAATTTATTCGCATAACCCATTTTTCACATAGTAGCATTTTAATCTAAATGTTCAAAGATTTAACGTACTTACTTCGCGGTTCGTTTAGGAAGCGCCATTCTGCCTCGCCATAACTAACTGAAGTATCTACCACGAATTCAGTGATGAATCCTCCTATGATTCGATCGAGCCAGTGATCAACAACGCACGTGATCTTATATTCTGATGCTTCTAGTCTATGCACCAATTCTGGAGTCCACATAATGGGTTTGTCAAGTTTACACCTTCCTTGGCTATCTGCTAGCTTTGCGATCCACTCGTATAACTCAGTGGGAAAGGATGAAAAGAAAATTTCATGGATTTTAGTATACAAGTAGCAGTCTAACTATTGTTCCTTTGATAGGCGTGGATTCCTGTTTTCCTGCGCCGTGAACTCGTGAATATTTCTATTCAACCAATTTTCAATTCCTTTCTTTGTCAGATTCCAATGATACTATATCAGACATCTCTATGCAAATCTCAGTCTTGGCAATGGATCCATTTGTTGGCTTGTTGGGGCCTGACCCAGGTTCAAAGTTAATTAGCCAAACAAATCACTGTACTATTGTCCCTTTCAGCAACAATCCGTGGAGCGCAAACTGAGGTCTCACCCGAAGTAGTATGGGAGGGTGCTAGAACCAGGTTTCCACACCCTTGAGATGTCTGTGGGGTTCGAATGGTCCTCTATTTGTTCCTACGTGTGGGTTTCTTTGTACACTTATCGTTCCTCATAGCCTGATACACTACCTTTGCGCAGCCCTAACCAGGGGTTGTGCTATGGTCTATGTTATTACTCGAGATCTTACTTATCTTCCAGTGTTAATTAATTACCTTCGCCTAATTGAATGTCTTAATTTATAATTAGTAATACAAAACATTCATACAAGTTCGCATAGTAAATACACAATATACTTGCAAACTATATCCAATCATGCATTAAACCAGGAAAAGATACACAGAATTATAGCAAAACTTCTGTTTATTGATTCTCCCAGTGGTTACAGACTCAACTTGCCTTTCCCACTCAGTTGCAGGGGTCCACGCACTCAGCTACGGACTACTAGGCCTCTGTGCACTCAGCTATGGACTACTAGGCCTCTGTGCACTCAGCTGCAGAGTCTTCTCCTACTCTACGACCCACATACACACTTTACACTTCGACTCAATCACTTAGACTTCTCCTCTTCTATTCTATCCGTTTTATTCGCTTTTTTTCTACACTTAAAGCCTCACTCTATTTATACAATCCCATGGTTCGTAGACCATGGTTAGGTCTATCCTGCCGACATTACATTACAAAAACTAGGTCGGACAACCCTATGACTCTATTATACTTTCGCGCTCCGTGCTCACAATTTGTGGAGCTTTTACAAGAAGGTTCGGTCAAAACTTCGGCTTTAAGCCCCAAAACATGCCTTGGGGGGATTCCATGCCAACAACTATATTAAAGCCTCTACAATAACAAGTCCTCCCTGGTGCCACTTACCTCACCAAGCTCTCCTTTATACTTGGTCTTTTGACAAGCACTTGGTTCTCTATTCTCTCGAACCTCTTTAAACACTTCTCTCTGCTCCTTCTAGGCTTCAACTCATCTGCACCTTTTAAGAAAACAACTTTCCTCTTGTATTTCAATCACAAATGAAATACTAGGTTTTGGCCACCTCTTCTTTTACTCAATATTTCTTACCAGCTTTCTTCGTTACTACTTCTTTTCTTTTCCTGAGATGCCTTCTTTTGTCTACAACCTGAATTCTACAACTACAATCTTCAAAGAAAATTAAAACAAAAACATATCATCTCACCTTTAAGTTATCTGCATGATCTTGTTCTCCCATTCATTTGCACTTCGAATGGATTGTTCTTTGTTTCTTTGCATCAACAAATTCTGCTACACTTTATCTCTCTATGCCTACTGTTTTTCAGATTTGAAATCTGATCTCCTCTTGCCTCCTTTCATCACCATTCACTTGTATACACACCTTCAAAATATAACTTTGTTCTAAGTTTTCTCAAAGAATTTTTTTACACAGAATTTCCTTGTTTAGCTCTGATACCAAAAACGACGTAGCCTAAGCCACATCTACCCACAGTAACGCATATAAAATGTATGTCATATACATGTTTTTGTCATGTCCCAAGAAAGCCACCAATATCAATGGTGAAACCCTCTAAAACCAATGTTTAATGCTCCTTCCATAAACATTATGCAGAAACATTTGACTTAATTATCCAAAGTCTAAACCTTTGATAAGCCTTTGATAACCCTTCATAATATTTAGTTTAACACCCTTTAATTGAATGCTTAAGTGGAAATATATTTGGTTCTCCCTTAATCCTTATAACTTGACCATTCGGTTGATTTTATTACCCACGCATATTAACCATACCATGGTCTTGATACTTTGGTTAAACTCAACTTAACCCATAAAACATTAATCCCAATTATTTCTATTATAACTGTTGTATAATAGAAATATTTCATAACTCACACTTAAACCTTACCTTTCCGCCATTCTTCAAACCTTTGCATGTATATCGATGCTCAACCTTAGCACATTCAATCCACACCGTTGATCTATCTCATTTGATCCAACATTGTCTCCTCGCCAACTAGCCCGGACAATCTCCACCATTTATTTCTCCTACCTCAATCCAACTGCTATCACGTCACCCGATCGCCAACTAGCTTAGCCGCTCTCTACCTTTGATCTGTCTCATGTGATCCAACAAATATCGCACAATCTCACGCAGATAATTTCACAACCAATATCAAATTTAGAGCACGCGCGAAAAGTGGTTTTCTCTCTCCATCATGTGCTATGTGTCACCTGTTAAGGCTATTCGCGTAGAATTCTAAAATACCATTTACCGCTTTGAGGGTGCGCGAGATACAACTTACAACCTACGAAAGCCACCCCACTATTCATCTAACACATGGCTTAATCTGATCCCTTTACTACTTGAATTTATTTTGCGAGATAAGATCTCCACCTCTTATCGTCCATTAATTTTGTCTATTGATCTGATTGATCTAATGGTTCCTGTGCACGGTTAGTTCGTTTCTTCCTCCATTCCTTTCTTCATCTTTATGAAATTCCTCCATGTTCTATTTTATTCGTATGACTCACCTATATGATTCTTTCTACAACTATATTTTCTCAGTTCTTCTATGGTTTAGGTTTTCTCTAGGGTATCTAGTCTTTGGTTGTCCTTTAGCACAACTTCTTCTTAACTTACTTCACGTACTCTTAAGCGCTATCACCTCTGAACTTTAACTTTGATCCTTCAATCAGATTCAAATGATCAGGCCACTATCCTTCATTCTCCACTTCTGTGTTTTGCTTTAATTCCACCTGCATATATCTATTATGCATAATTATTATAATTCACACACAATCTATAAGTCCATTAATCAATACACACCACACAACTCATGAATCGAATTCTTTGTCTTTATAAACAATCATTTACATAATGAATTTTTCTCTCTCTGGCCTGATTTTCTAATCAGTGGCATTTTCCTTTCCTGCCCGTAGGCTTACAATAAAACTCCTCTAATTCCTAACTCTCTAACTAACTAGCTAGTAACCAACTGACTAACTCTTTCTATGCCTTTAAGGCTTACATTTATACAAAAGGTTCTATAATGCATTTCATTTCAGATCCTTAATATTTTGAACTAAATCTTGAATATCCTCTACGTCCACTTTTGATTCAACTAATCCCTAAGGATTCTCTCTAGTTCCACAGATCATGAAACCAATTCCTAATCTAATATTTACAATTGATTTTTAAATCTCTCAACCCCTATGGAATCTTAACTAGCCTAAATCTCTCATGTCCTCTAACATTCGAGAAAATTTACAATATTCCTCACAATATCTAATTACTTCCTTTTCTAAATATCTCTCATTAAAATCACTCAAAAACCTTAATAATTACATTAATTTAATACTTAGGAAACCTACATCAAATGGTTAAATAATGGCTTGTCTTTTTGACACTAAAGTTACAATCTCTATAATTTCTGATTTGTTTTTTATACTCAATTAAAATGAATTTATATGGAATGCGACTACTTGGAAAAATGTCCAAATACTGATGACTTTCTGACACTAAAATTAAAATAACTCTACTTTCAAATTGATTAGAGACAAGTCGCCATTGTCAAATAAGAACTGTAAATTTTTTTATCTACTATACAAAAATATTCAAAAACAGCACTTACTCTCCTTTATGCTAAGAGTAGATTGGGGATGTAGTTGGGAGATTGGTGATGGGTCTGAAATATGGCATAGAGAAATTATACATGCTACCCATAAAATTAAATAATTATAGAAAAGCACTTAAATGAGAAATTAAAAAAATGGTATGCATTTATAAATCTGGTAGGTACTTACAAAAAAAAGAAAACTTTTATTTGGTTTTTCTGTGGTCTTTTATCCTCTTGTTTCCTTTTCAAAAAGGACAGTTTTAGAGGTTTGGCCTTAACTTATTTGAAAGTTCTGGGATTCATTTGAACATATTAACTATGATATGAATTCACGTTCTTTCCCTTTATCATATGTAACCTTTTTCAAAAAGTGCATATTTATGTTTTGTGTTAGTATTAGAGATAACAATTTACACCTTGACATTGTATCAATATGAAGATCTATAATGCAAAAATTACATGGTTTGAAGAGTTTTGGGTTTGATTCCTAGCATGTCCAATTATCAACATGGTATTAGAGCTAATTGTTACTCTTAATTGGTAGTGGCTACAAAGCTTCAGCCAAAGTGTTTGTGTTAGATGGTGGGGAAACTAGGTGGGTTCTTGGAGACTACAATCCATTCCTTTATAAATTGATTTAAACTTTTTTGGAAACTAGAGTAAGAGGGTATCATTGTCTTTGCTCTATTTCTATTAATTTATAAAGGGCACTGCTTACTCGAGACTGTCCACTTCCCCACATACTCTAATTGATTGATGTTGTCGAATTGACGGAGAAAATAAATGTTGTTGGGGCATACCATTGCATCACTGAGAGGAAAGTATGTAGAGTTGAATGTCTTTGAAGGCTATAGTGGCCACAATATAACTTGTGAATAGTTTATGATTTTACTATATTCATTATTTTTTTCATGTCTATGAACATTTGATTAAAAGCTGAGACTTTTTTTTGTTGTGGTAATTTTGTTTTCTATGTTAAGAAATGTTCTCCTATTTTGTTTTCATGTGTTTATTTTGTTATTGCAATGAATTAACAATATAATACCATCTATAAATGCTATGTATGTCTTCATTTCAACATTTCAAAGTATCTATTTTTCTATATGGGCTCTACATGACAGCCCCGTGCCCTTAAAATTATGTGTGTTAAATGATAGACCAATCTCAATCCAATGGGAATATTGGTTCCCTGCAAGATATCAAGCCACAAATACCTCCTCCGATCATTGTTATTATTCATCATGACTCTAGAAAACATTATCTCTATCAAAATATGGTGTTTTTATAATAAAATAATTTGCAAGGAGTACTAACTACCATTATTATCATCCAATCTCTGTGATTTGGTTAAACATCATTGTTCCATTTATGCAAACAAATTTCATTGGGATTTTTGTATTTGGTTGAATTTTTCATTGTTATAGACTTGCAAACAATCTCACTAGGATAAGGTTATCGTGCTCACTGACCTATGATGAAATAAGTAAATAGTAAATGGAAGATTTGGAGTAGAGCATGCACGTCAGGGTGGGGCACTCGATGGTTCTGTGAAATTATGACAGGGAGGGCATTGTGCTAGGCAAAGGAATTTGGATTTGTAGTGACAAGTGGGTTGGGTATATGTAGTTCATAAATTGAAGTTGTTTATTAACCAATGGAAGCTAAGTTTGTCGATTATACTGATCTAATGTATAATCATCACAACATCCGACCCTAAATGGGGATGGGACAATACTATGATTACTGAATGCATTGCATAAGGGCTCATGATAAAAAAAGGTCCTTAAGCTCTCAAATTCTTTCCTTCGAACATTGCAATGTAGTTGTTGGCTTAGGGGGCCTTGACTCAAGTTCAAAGCTAGCTGCGCTAACTAAAATAACCCTACACTACTCGCCCTTTCAGCAACAACCCGCGGAGCACAGGCTGCAGCCTCACCTGAGTTATAATGGGGGGATGCAAGAACCAAGTTTCTGCATCTAGAGACAAGTGTGATGCCCTTCAGTGCCTCAGATCTGCCTTCACGTAGGTGTTGAAGCCTTGAAAATCGCTACAACAACATTGGGAAAACCACCCAGTCCGGACCTTAGTGCAGCTCCTTTTCCGTTTGGGATAGTGGCTCCGACTGGGGGTAATGGGACCAGTTTCCCAGAAATAGATAAATGGGATGAGTGAATGCTTTATAGATAACACTAGTGGTAGGCAGAAGGCTAAAACTATTGACAGAAATATAAGTAAACGAAAATATCCCGGGAATCTATTGAGCTCTAAAGCGTAGCTTTTGATGCTCTATGTCTAAAAGACAAACATATAGATGACTGTATCTTTACGACATAGATATTGAATCATTTAAGATTGTTGTGCTTAAATATTTAAGCAGAGCGATTGAAGCGAAACTACCACACTTTATACATTCATATCATTATCATATACATGATTTAAAAGTAAAGGCACATCACTAAACACCCAATAGTGGAATGAATAAGATTTTTTGTTATAGCGCATGCATATAATCAACGATAGCAAGAATAATTACATAACAATTCACATACACAGAATGACTTTAGACACAGATAGAAATACCATATGAGCTGCTTGCCACTCCCAGATATCAATCGCTATGTGTAGTTCTTCCCTTAACGCATAAACATTCTTCAATCAACGACAATAGTGCACAATTGTATAAAGAAATTTCTTCATTAAAGTAAGAACAACTGGTCGAGTTTCATAAAAGAATAAGGGCTGAAGCACAAGTAGTGAAAACTTCAGTCTGTTAAGTCTATTACAAAATTTTACGACCCTTTCTAAAAACATGAAAGGGTCTATAAATACAATACTGATCTAAATATCTATAAAATAGAAATGCTACTTAAACTGATATCAATAACTTTTGTTGCTATTTCGGCTGGTGATCTGGGGAGCTGGAGGATGATTCATTGGGTCGGCTGCTTTCCTTTGAATCTGAGCTAATTAATGGCAAGAATTGGCTCAATTTCCAGAGGTTTGTTGAAGCGCGAACTGAGCTGGGTAGCATAGGTAGCATCTTGAATGTCGGGAATCATACACTCGATGGCATCTGTTAAACATTTCAGGGCGGCTCTTTATTCATGAGGCTTAACTAGGAAGTGCCAATACGTTTCCATGTTTAAACTATTAACCCCGGAGATTAATCTTCCTCTGCCTTCTAACTCAGGATAACACGTTTGCTCCAATGCATTTGTTTTTGTAATATTTCTCGGTGTGCACTGGGAAATCATATTTTCTAAGTAGAGAGTGTTGTTAACTAGATCAACTAAGTTGCTAGAAGTTAATCTACATCTTGAAGCTGCTCTCTCTGCCTTTAACACCTGAGTGTGCCATTCCGTGAAAAGTATATCTTTATGAACCTCAAGTATCCTGGGAAAATTTGATGCTTTTCCCGAATTCGAATCTTTCCATTCAAGATGTGCAGTAATAGCCTCATCGGCTTGATTCAAGTCATCCCTAGCTTTCTCTACCTGCTCATTTATGGATGTAGTTAATTCGCAGAGTGGCTCCGCTTGAGCGATTTGTTGACAAAAGAGTTTAATTTGCGATATTAGCGCATTGTTTATCAATGTTGCTTCTTTCCTGAACTTTGTTACTTGCGAATCTCCTTTTATCTTTTCTAGCTGCGATGTTATTTGAGCGATTTTCTCATCCTTTGTTTTCACCATTTTCTCGTTCGCTACTTTCAACTTTTCCAATGCCTCCCTTAATTCGTTCTGTTTATGGATCGCAGCTTGGTCAATCCTTTGCTTCTCTGCTTCCAATTGCTGAGCCAATTGATTATTTAGTTGCTGTTGCGCCAATAACTACTCGTCTGCCTACGCTGTCCTCTGTTATTGTGCCGCTAACTGCTCCTCTGCTTGCATTACCCTCTGCTTTATCTTGGCCAATTCTGTCTGTAATGTGGAGATTTCTTGGTCTTTAGTCTTTAATAAAAGACTCACCTCCGATGCTTTGTCGATTGTTGCAGCTGAATAAGCTCCAGCGTACTGTGACAATTTAGTTAGATCATCGGAGGGATCCAGTTTCTCCTTCCATACTACATTGCCCGTGACCGTTTTTTCTAGAAAGATTGAAGGTTGATCAAGCCTTCGTCTTTTCCTTGATCGCTTTACCACTGCTCTGTGCCTCGGGCTGTAGAAGACATCCAATGGAGGAATATCTTCTACTTGTAAAATGATTTGATCGCTGGGATCTTTCGGAATTATCTCAATATCTTTAGATTTAGGTGGGCCGCTGGTTCCACTTAGAACCTGAGATGAAGTATCATCTTGCATATCGCTGTTCTTAGGAGTATCGGTACTTTTTGATCCTTTTCCTCCACTTATAATGGTATCGAACTGCTGCCATTCCTTTAGCAATTTAGGGTCTGTGATAGTACCCACGTTGGTATCAGTGGTGGTCTGTTTAGATTGAGACTCCTTCTGTAATTGCTCCTGATTTTTCTTCTGTTGTTCCTCTTGTTCCTTTCGCTGTTTATCCTCCTGCTCTCTTCGTTGTTTATCCTCTTTCTCTTTCTTTAACCATTCTTCCTATTCCTTTTTCTGCTTTTCCTCTTGGTCTTTCCTCTGTTGTTCCTCCTACTCACTATTATGATCTTTTGTTGTAGCAGGAGGTTCCTTTGTCTGTTGCTGACCAGGCTCGCTTGATGATGCCGCTGGGGTTAGCGCTAATAAATCTAGAGGCAGAGTTTGCAACCTTTGCTCTCTAAGTTTATTAAGCTCAGTTAACCCTTCATCATTGTATCTCATCTTGGCGTGTTCTTTGGCTTGACCTATTGATTCACTTGAAGAGAACATGTCATCGAACATATCTTCTTGATGATCAAACGTTGCTAATTTGGCATGTTCCAATGCAGCATAGGCAGTTCGCTTTGGGTCAAATGCTCTATTCGGGATTGTAGCCAGAGCCAAAGCTTGAATCTTTGTGGCTTCTTTTTCCGCATGTTTGAGATCATGCAGGGTAAAGACACCACATCTGAAGGGAAAAGTAGGCCAGCCTCTTTTCTTTTCCTTTTTGAGAGTCTGTGTAGTACCCTCAGCTGTAATCTGGTATGCAATTGCCCTTGCCAGCAATTTATCAGGAACATATAAGGGGAGGACTTGAGGATTGGCTTGGCTGCCGAAGACTCTAATATGGGTAAAATGATCTTCTCCAAACCAACTAGCCATTGCTGGAAAATCAAAGGAGGCTAGGTAGGAGATCCTTGAAATGGGTTTATCAAAAATTGAATAATAAATGGGAACCATGAAACCATTACAAATCTGATACAAGTGGTTTTTATAGGATGACTTCCACAACTTGCGGTGATAAATATGAATGGGCGAGGAGTCCTGTGCAGTCCACCTCCAACCAAGAACAGGGAATTCAGAATTGAAACATAAGGTATCTAGGATATATGCACCATAATAGAATGGGGGACTTTTCCTTTCAGTGACTATAGTTTTTTTCCTAAAGTCACGAACAGCTACTGCTAGCTTATCCGAAAGGATAGTAGCCCAATCCATAATTATGCTGTTCACTGCCGCCTGCATAAGAGGAACCATTTCAATGGTAAAAATAGGAGAGTCATGTAAACCCCATAATCTACACATCATTATACCCGCATAGCAATAAGGAGAAGACAAAGAATCGACCAAGTACTTACCGGAAGATTCGTGCTTGTGTTTATTCGGATTTTGCCTCTAATCCTTGATAGGTTCGGACTCAATCTCGTTTTCGCTCGCAAACTTCTCCAAGAAGGCGCTATTGTATATCTTCTCTGGCTCGGGTAAATGATACATTTGCCTCAGGTTTTCTGGCTTGAACGATCCAAAAATCCTTCCATCTCTTGTGCTAAAAGTTCTGTCCATGATGGGGATTTCTTCAATCGCCCATCGCACCACGTCTGTATATGGGAGAATTTGCTCCCTGGCTGCTATCCTGTGAAGGAAAGAATCAGCCAAATCCTTGAGAGCGCAGTTTGACTTCTTTATTGAATCCGCGGTAGCTTCTGCTACCGTCTGCTTTGGTTTCTCGGCCTCAGTTAAGTCATAAGTGCCCCGCCAAGTTACTCTGGTAAGGCCTGTGCATGTTGTATCAGATATTAGGCCTTTCTTGCTGTTTGTAGTGGCTTGTCCTGTGACTGGTGGATTGGAAGCACCCGCGGTCTTCTTAGACTTCTTACCCATCATGCCTGAACTCCTCTCTATGAATGAATTCTGCACAGAGAGGCAATTTGGTGTAACACAGAGAGATAGCGATAAAAATTGCAATTGATAGCAAATGAATAGATGCGCAGCAATATATTCAGCTTTTAAAACGGGCGAAGAGATAATCTATGGAAAGATTTTAAGACATGAATCCATTAAATGGCCGTATGATACCTGCCACCTTATAAATGCCCATTATATCATTATTTGGTCGAGAGATCTCCTTAAGCATGCAATGGACGTATTGGCGGCCGAGCGGGAGTGATTATGCCTTAAATATGAGTAAATTGAGCTTTCCAATCACTTTAACGGCTTTCTATTGAAAACCGTGCCTTATCGTATCGCATCGGGGATTATAACAAGTCCGCCTTAACAATTGCATCAAGTATCGCCGATTGCCGATAGCTCATCACATCGGGGGTATTGATATGGGGCGCTTTTGGTTGTGCATTGGATATCGCCGATCGCCGATCGCCAAATGCGATATCACATCGGCGGAAAGCCTTGTGCCATTTTATATGTCCCTCATGTCATTGCGATATGCGATCTTGCGATCGCTTTATCGCAATGACCGAAATTTGCTTTATTTCTTTTAAATGGATATTGTTTTTAGAAACGGTTTTCATAAAGCGCTCATTTTATTATCAGACCTTTTGTTAAGTAAAAGTATTGATATCAACTTTATTTTAAAGGGACCCATTTCACATAAAAATAATATGAAATAGGGGGGTTGTTTGTAGAGCACAACAGTAGGTTGATAAACTCTTGGGGCTCACTGCTGCACTCTATTAAAATAGCTTTTAGACCTTCACGAAGGTATACAATCAATCCTTGCGGAACTTTAACAGTTAATTCACCTACTTACGCGCATTAGAGAGCAGTCCTAAATTAGTATTCGCAGATTTACTTAAGTTATTAGTAAATATAAGAGAATTCATTAGAGTCTTCATGAAAGTACTTAGACACGCATTCCATACATTAACACTTATTTAAGAGAATCATGTAACATTCAATCAATATCTCATAAAACAAATCATTCATTGACATCATATAATATTAACAGAGATAAACATAAAATATTCAACAATTCTTTGCAAAACTATCTTTATTGATCTTAAATTCAAGATGACATCATATAATATTAATAGAGATAAACATAAAATATTCAACAATCCTTTGGAAAACTATCTTTATTGATCTTAAATTCAAGATTATATACTCAAAATTTCACTGCGCACACAGCTGTAGGGGTCCACACACTCAGTTGCAGACTCTACCTAAGCCTCTGCGCATTCAGTTGCAGAGCCTTTCTTCCCCTTTCTAAGCGTAAGAAGTATAGCCTTCCTGCCCTAGACTCTTATACCAACCCAACTCTCTATATTCTCTCTTCTTAGTTAGTAACTTCTTCCTTTCACTAGGACGTACTTTATAGACTTTTTCATACAATGCCATGGTCCGCGGACCATGGGTGAATCTCAAAACTTATCTGAAACAAGGGGCTAAGCCCTTGACCCCTATTCATCTATGCACTTTGCATCCACAAATCGTGGAGACTTTATATTATTTACAAAATTGTATCCAAAAATTGGGTTAACTTAACCCCAAACTAACCTAGTGGACCCCATCCAAACAAGCCCCCAACACAGAGAGCGTGACTCGGCCTCGAGTCACTTTGTTGGTGCTGCAATCTTACTGCGACGACCTTCCAGCTCCACCTGGATTACTGTAACTTCAGCAGTGATTTGTGTCACTGCCCGTCGAACCTATTCAACCAATCTTTTAGTGGCTAGTCCCTCTACTCCTAGCCTCATCGTTTGTTGTATCTGTTGTATCTGTTAAGGCCTCTTTCTTCTGTGCTTCTTCTACTTGTGCTAGTAGCTGATTTCCTTCCTGTAATTTGGCAAGGCACTGTGCTGGTGCTAAGGTGCGCGTAGTCACCTTAACCTCATAATATTGGCTTTGTAGCTCCCTTACCTTTGTGTTCAATTTCTGTAGGTTTGGATCCCTCTGCAGATTGGTCACTAGCTCCATAGCCTGCTCGAACAATGTTGCACAATCAGTGACTGTAGCATCCAAGGTATCCATGCATTCCTTTATCGCAGCTTTGCGCTGCTCCAGGACCTCATGCAGAGTCGTGAGCTGCAACTTCAACTCCAGCTCTGCAATCTTCATGATGAACTCAAAGGTTACTCGTCTAGCTTTTTATTTAGCCTCATGCACACCAGTGACCAGTTTTCTGATTTTGGCTTCTGGTGGTGCATCCTCTAGGATGTGAAGCTCAGGAACTATCTTGCATTCCTCCACTACTGCTGACTCCAAACGTGAATTATGCGTCTGAAGTACCTCCTTTTTTTCAGATCCAACGTCTTTTTGGCAAACATTTCTTCGTTATTGACGTTATACTCAATTATGAGAATGAGGGCACACAACTCCCTATTTTTCAATTCATCTATCACCCCCGTATGGAGCACGTGAGGGCTTTCATTGGAAAGCGATGATATGTTCAACCCTATGTTCTTGATTGTGCTAAAAAAAATATGATCATCGGGAGACTCTGCGCGAATGGACCCATGATGCAATGGTATGGTTCTGAGATCTAGGGTCCTTACCAGCTCTGCTACTTGGCTTGTCCCAAGTGTCAATCTCGCTCGCTCCGCGCTCGCTTCTCCAACGCCCACTTGTATTCTAATTTTTTGGATTATTTCTTCACAAACTATTGCAGCACTTATGTCGTGGTATCCTTGATTTTATCGCCAATCTCATCAAGATCGCCTTCTGTTAGCACCATGGGATCAACCTGTGATTTATCAGATTTTTACTTTTTTCGCTTTCCACATTGATGCTCCTTGCCACATCGTTTCAAAATAAATGGGGTGCTCTCCCCTCATAGCCTAAGCCACTTTGTCACCTTTCTGTGACTCGCATTGTTCTTGTTCTGCCTGCTCCTTAGCAGTGCGTTCTTGCTCTATGCCAACCTTTTTGTGGCTTCCTTATTTTTCTACTCTACTAGGGTCTGCACAACTTTCTTTGTAGCCTCCTTCTCTTATGTGAAGTAGGACTTTCCACACCTGTGCTTGTTCCAGCATCTAAGTTTGACGAGGTGCACCACTCTATAGGCCATTTCGCTACAACCTCCTAGATGTGTGTTTCTGACACCAAATAGGGAATTGGTGCCATTTCTACTCTCGATCCTTCCACGTTTGGATATAGATTATGTGGAAGTCAGAGTTGAACACCGTGTAGGCTGATAAATGCATGAACAAGGTTGGGGACAACCTTAGACACTGACTGATCACCATATAGAGATCCATTTCCACCAGAATCCAAAATATCTTCATCTTTGTGATTCATGCAAAATCCTTTATGGGCCATAAGGAAGAAAATTACCTTGCCTTCGGCAATCCTTCCACAAGCGGAGGAAATTGGCTATCCTCCTGCAATATCCATGCAATGAGAAAAATTGACAACAATAACCAAGTGTAGTGGAACGACATGGTCTTGTCCTGGGCTTCTCGGTAGTTCGCAAGGAACTACTAAGAGTTCAAAAGGGACCTTCTCAGGTAACAGGGGCGTGGATACTATACACTTCTTAGCATCTGGGTCTTTTGTGACCATCGCTTTTCCCTTCCGCAGAGGGATATATTTAGGTGCCTTATGATGGGTTCCACCCCTTGAGCATCAATGTCCTTTGTTCCATGTAATTCTTCCACCTCCAGGTCGACTACCCTCTTTGGCTTCTTATCTTTCTTTTGTGTTGCCTGGGTTTTGGTATGTTTTCTTGGGGAGGACTGCACCAACACCTTCTTCTACTTATCTTTCACGGATTTTTTGGGCTTGGCAGGCTGGATTTCTGTGGTAGGGGTAGACTTCAGCCTAGGCGACCTCGGCGCCATAGGCATAGTAGTCGAAGCTTCCATAGTTACAACTTCTAGGGCAGTGGTCTTAGAGGCAACATCATCAGTACTAAAAGTTCTAGTAGGATGGTGCAGACACTTACTCAAGAATAAGCTTTTGGCATATCTCAGGCAATTTGGTAAACACGGGCTTGCAACTAAATCTTCCCAAACCATCCAGTTCATAGAAAATAGACGGCGAAATTCACCAATAATTCTGAGAGTGCAAAGTATTCTCTGTTGGGATGTCACGCGTAATTTATATGGGGATTTGAAATCAAATCCAACCGTTCCCGCCAATTTCTGACAATAAATGTTGTTTTGGCAGCAAACCTTCAAATAATTTTTCCTTAATTTCCACCACCCCACTCCACTTAACCATCTTTTGGCCGTCAAGTCATGAACATTAACTCCAACAGTTAGTTTCCTGCTGTGCTGCATGGTGCACTCTTCCATGGTGCAGCTTCCTAAGCGCAGCTTCATGGGTTACATCTGCATCACTCTCCACATAGCCTGCTCGCTGCATTATTCTCCAGGTTGGGTAGTGTAGTTTATAGTTTCGCACTCCCTTGCAACTTCCTGGAGAATTAAGACTATCCCGCTACCATAAGTCATTCTGCAAGATCCATTGTATACAACTTCTACATGCTCCCATTCACTCTTCCCAGGAAGGGTTCCCAATTCAACATTGCGATCTGAAATGCGCCTCCATATGTGAATTCTTTGATAGTATATGGCTCTAACCAATGCATCTTGAATTTACTTGGAAATTTAGTGAATTTACTATCATATAACAGGACAAAATCGTTTACCTTGAACGTGTGAAGTTTGATATGGAGATCATGCCATGATTTTTCACGTTCCTTTTATACTTGTTGATGGAATCCTGCCAAAAATTGATTTTCCTCAAGCTCCATCAGCTACGTGAGCCGTTCCTCCAAAGCCTCGCGATCCACCATATCTGTTACCACTACAATGCATAGACTAGGTACAATGTACTCTATTAGCATGACAGTTTGACCCCATATACTAATATTAACGTCGTTTTCCTTGTCAACTTCTTACAAGTAGTCCTATAAGCCTAGAGTTCTGTAGGGACACACACATCCTAGTCGTTTCATTGCACGTTGTAGATCTTCATCAGTGCTTTCTCCAAAATATTGTTAAAAGCTTCGACTGTTCCATTTTCCTGTGGGTGATATAGTGTACTCTTTTGATGGTAGAACTGGAATTCTTATTCATCGCACTGATTATTTCATTCAGAAAGTGCGTACCCTAGTCACTCATCAACAATTTTAGGCAGCCAAATCTGGTTAAGACATACTCAAAAAATAACTTTGTTGTCGTAGCCCCTATACAATCCTTAACCGGATGTGCTTCCGCCCATTTGTTTAGATATTCCACCGTGCTGATAATATAACACAAACCTGTTTTCTTTCCCCAGGGCTAAATTGGCCCAACAAAATCAATCGACTATTTTTCAAATGCCTACAATGACACCTGAGGATGTAGTGGTAACTCATCTCTTCGCGAGGGTCTACTAGATCTTTGGCATGCATCACATGCCTTACAATACGCCTTGGAATCCTTGTGCAATGTTGGACACCATAGACCTGAATGAAAAATCTTCTGCACAGTTGCATTACCTGAATAATGACCTCCGGCATCTCCCACATGAGCTTCGACAAGAATTCTATCCCATTCAAAGTCTGGCACAAATCTTCGCAATATTTCATTGACACCCATTTTATACAAATGTCTTGAAATGACTAAAAAATCGTTCGTGCACACTACTAGTTCCTTTTTTTTCTACCCTGTATATCCTTACAGTGCCATCCCTGTAGTCAAGAAGTTAATAATGTCCGTAAAATGGTCCTCCACTACACACATCGCAAAGAGATGTGCATCTGGCAACCCTTCCTCTAGATTATTGAGCTCCTATCCTGTTTCGATCCACGACAGATGGTCATGTCTTGCATTTAACCTCCTTGGCTTCACAATGAATATAAAGTCATACTCTTAAAATAGTAGCAACTATCTAAAGATCTTTCCCCCCAAAAAAGGCTTGTTGACCAAGTATTTCAAGGCAGAATGATCTGTGTAGATATTGAAATGCCCTCCTAATAGATAATGCCTGAATTTTTGCAGTGCGTACACCATAGCCAATCCTTCATGCTCAGTCGTTGAATAATTTTTCTTGGCCTTTGATAAATTCCTACTTACGAAGGCTATAGGATGGTCCATTTATCCTTCCCCATAATGTGTTAGCACTGCACCCAATGCAATGCAAGAGGCATCCACATGTACATGAAACTCCTTTTTCCAATCAAGGAATACCAAGATCGGCACAATGACCATCTTTTCTTTCAATACATCTAAGTTGTGCTAACATTATTCATCCCAACAAAATGTCGCATCCTTATTTAGTAGTTTTTCCATGGGTGCAGTAATTTTAGCATAAGCTTTGAATTTTTTTATATAGTATCCCTTATGTCCCAGCGTCGTATGTAGCTGCTTGACATTCCTAGGGGCCTCCAGATTCACAATTACTACAACCTTTGTAGGGTCCACCATCAATCCTTTCCTGCACACCACATGACCCAACAAGATCCCAAAGGGAACACAAAATATACATTTTTTCAAATTCAGCACGATCTAGTATTTGCAACACGTATCCAACATCAGGAGTAGGCTTGCTACATGGTACTTCACTAATCTAAACATCATCCAATCATCAAAGTATAATTCCAAGAACTTGTGAATGAACTCCTTGAACGCTTCTATAACTACGCGAGAGAATATCATAGGTGCATTCTGAAGCCCAAACGGCATCACCGTGTATTGAAAACAACCCCACTCCATTGTCAAGGTCATTTTGCTCCTATCCTTGGTGCGATCTTGATCTGATGATACTAGGAAAACCCATCAGAAAAGGAATATGTGTCCTTCCCTCCCACATTGTCTAATACTTCATCTATAAACAGTGTTGGGGATGGGCTATGAACACACACATCATTAAGCTTCTGAAGATCTACGCAAATCCTTATTTCTCCTTTCTATTTATTCTCCTAAACCACCAGTGGGCTCACCTAGTATGATTCTTCAATAGATTCTATGATGCTTTCCTCCAACATTTTATCCATCTCTTGGCGAACCTTTTCCTTCTATTTAGGATTAAGGCAATATGACCTCTAATTAATAGGATTCACGTCCAAATTCAGAGTGCTCTTCATAATGCCAAAATTGCCAACTATGCCCTTTAAGTCCAAAAAATTGGTGGGGAAGAGATCGTGGTATTCATGGAGTAACTTAGCAACTTTATCCATGGTAGCGTTGTCCCAATAATTTCCAATATTCGTAAACTTTGGGTCTTTTTCAATGTCAATGTTTACTTGCTTTGTCTTCAAGTGTGTGAGATGTTCGGGTTTTATATTTGTGGGCCTTCGACTTTGCGATTCCCTTGTACCTTTGAAATATTAATGTTTTACGGGTCTTCATATTCATCTTTAGTGGTTACATTATAGCATTCCAATGCATGGCGCAGCTGAGTGCTCCAGTTTGGTTTGGTACATTCCATAGGTTCTGTCGGCGTTCTGAAGATAACTGCCTTAATATCTTGTAGTGCTTCATCGATGCTTGCGAAACCATCTTCAAAGCTAAATGTTAATAAGAACCCTTCCTTGAATATGTCCCATTCTGCGGTGCCATCGTAGAGCTCCATTTCAAAATATCAGTTCATGGGAATTGTATCCAAAGTATGGAAAAATATGTGTACCCACTCTCGCTATGGTTTTGTTCCCCATGCTTTAGTCCATTTCACTAGGTGATCACGCGGATCATCCCTTGCATTATATTTCTCATTCATTCTAGTGTTAGCACGCCTAAACCATAGCTTCATCATTCATCCGTAATCTCGCCATCTGGCAAAATTATCCTTATGTGTAACCCACCATTGTGTGGGTGTAGCGAGCAATGCCAGTTCTAATGCTTGGAAGTGATGATCCTCACAGACTACATGCTCAAATTCATCCAAAAATATATCTACATCAGTTAAATCATCATAATAGGGTAATTTCCTTACCTACAACGAAACACAATGCAATGAATTTGTCATCATATGGCATCACAAGGTAGACACTTCATGTAAGCGATTATGCCAATGGTCTAACTCCTTGTTTGAATCAGAAATGTAGGAACTCTCCCAATCCCATGCAATCCTCCCATCTGTCATCGGATTGATCCAGTACTCATGTCGCGCTATTATTTTGTAGATTTGTTCCAGTTCATTGTCAATTTCTTCATAATCGCGTACTGGTTCAGTATATTGTGCTCCTTCTGCAGGGTCCAACGGTACTATAACTCGAAGCGACTTCCTCTCAAATGACATTGTTCTCTTCTTCAAATTAATGACCCCATTCATATCAATAGCCCAATCATTCCCAAGAGCGTGGGGTAGGGTTTTGATCCATGGGATAGGTGGGTGGCCACCAACATCCACTGGATGTTGGTGGCCACCCACCTATCTCATGGATCAGGTTTACTATCATCAACGATTTCTGTAACTTCAAAGTCTCCTACTGTGCTCACACCTTCAATATCAATTGTTACTTCATATAATCGTCCCACGAGGATGATTTTATGTTGGTTCACCGTTCTGAGCTGAATCAGAGACCACTGAAATACAGGTCTCCTCATCCTTTCCCATGTTTGTTTCAGTGTTATGTTCGCATAGGACCCTAGACCCAAAATGACATGGTCAATCTCATAATCACCTATCTATGTAGTGAGCCTTGTGTCTTGCCCTATTTGTGCCTTATGTTTTCCAATCTTTCTGACTATGAGGTGTCCGTCAGGGGCTTTCTCTTTGCTGGTGCATTTATTTATTAATTCCTACATGCCCTCCA
Organism: Pinus taeda; assembly: GCA_000404065.3. Taxonomy (NCBI): domain Eukaryota; kingdom Viridiplantae; phylum Streptophyta; class Pinopsida; order Pinales; family Pinaceae; genus Pinus; species Pinus taeda. Next base: position 187,346 of record APFE030237924.1, read on the forward strand.
TAGCTCTTCTATCACGCAGTAGTTTCATGCAAGTCCCCAGAAACATAGTGAGTACAGAGGGATCAACCTCTGCAGGTGCACTAACTTTTTGCATCTTGTCTTGGCTCCCTGAGGTGGAGGCCTTAGTGAAGCTCTTCTTGGCTTCCATAAATGTTTCCTTAGTGCGATCCAAATCAAATCAGACTTCTTTCTTTTGTTCTTTGTGGACCCATCCTTCCTCTTCGGGTCATTTACCCTTATCATCTCCAGTCGTCATTCCAATTTTTAGCACAATGTTAATGTTTTGATTTGCTTCTCGGGGATCAACCCTCATCATCTCTAGATTTTGAGTAGCCTACTGAGGCTGTGTTTTCTTCTCTTGCATCTTAGTTATCAGCACTAGGCATTCTTCAATAGTATGGTCAAACTGTCTATAGTATTGACATGACGGGTGTGTATGATTCTGGCACTCTCAAGCGTAGTGCCATGGCTATCCACAATTGTAGCAAATAATCTGACTGCAGCCTCTACCAGGTCCTCCTCCTCTATAGCCCCATCTTTGACCCTGATATCCACCACATGCTCCTCTGGCGCCTTGATCTGGAGGTCAATTTTTTTCTTGCATCTGGTATGTAGGCGTCCTTTCCATCATCATCTCATAGCTTTGACAGTGGCGCTCATCGTGGCCCACAGATTTGCAGAAGTTATAGAACAACTGCTGGGGTGTCTGAATGAACTTTTGAAGTAAATGGCAATTATCTGCCGCATGTTGTCCAACAACTTGAAAAATATCACACCATAGTGCAACCCCCATGCTCGGCCCTGGTAGGGCTTCTAAATTTAGGGGAATTGTCCCCCCTCCTGTAATATAATTCGCGTATACTAGACAATGATATTTATCATGGCCTTGTCCCTTGTACTTCGAACACCAGACTTCCATGTGCACTTCTAGTTTAGTCTCCTTTTTTTTCTTCAAACTATGTAACTCCAGGTGTAAGCTTTCTAATTGTGAGTGGATTTGCTATACCCCCAAGGTCGTATCTTGAATAGGTGATGCATGCAACCTCATCGCGAGTTCCAAAGCTCTGCCTGGGTTCCTATCTTCTGCTGTGATAGAAAAATTCTCAGGTGGGGCAAAAATGAAGCTATAAATCATTTTCGATGCTGACTATCTATAAGCTGCATGTGAACTACTCGAATCTGACACTTCAACCTTTGATCTAATTTCCAACTTGTCTCATCTACCCTCATCATGATTTCTTTGAATCCAATTACTGACTGTGAGTCAGACTTAGGCTTACTAAAATCCTTGTTTAAAGTTGTCTTAGTCTCTTCTAACATTGCAAGAGGATTATCGAAAAAATACTTAATATAAGAAGTTAGCATGTGATCTTGCAGAGTGGTAACCAATTGTGCCTTCTTTGTATTGTAATTGGTAATTTGTTGCACTGTCCACACAACGTTCAAAACAAACTAGAACTTCTCTGCATCTTCACTTCCTATGACCTTGAAAATCGACATATTCTTCGCATGAGCCATGTTGAATGGTGGTGGTGGAGGTGGAGGTGTGGGAAAAGGTGCATGTGATGGAGGTGGGGGTGGAGGTGGAGTGGATGGATGATTTACTCAAGGAATCCCCTGAGTGATTAGCTGAACAACACTTTGCCGTAGAGTTCGTTCCACCCCTTCGTCATCACTTAAAGGAGGTCCAATCAATGGACTATACTTCGATCCTGATCCTTCGTGATTTCTAAAGAATCGTCCACTTCGCGTAGCTCCGAACATCATGATAATGACATCACCCATTTTTCACATAACAACATTTTAATCCAAGTATTCAATGATCTTAAGTAGTTACATCGTGGTCCTTTGAAAAATCTTCGCTCTGCTTTGCTATAGATGATTGAGGTATCAACTGCAAATTTTGTAACAAATCCTCCTAGAATTCGATTGAGCCAATGATCGACAACCTACAAGATCTTGTTTTTAGAGGTTTCTTTCCATCGCACTAATTCTAGAGTCCACACCACAGGACTATTGAGCTTCCACCTTCCTTGACTATCTGTCAATTTAGCTAACCATTCATGCAACTCAATGGGGAAGATGCAGAAGAATATCTCATGTATTTTTGTATACAGATACCTGTTCAAACACTCTTCCTTCGATAGGCACAAATTCTTGTTTTCTTGCACCACAAACTTGTGAATCTTCCGATCCAACCACTTTTCTATTTCCTTCTTGGTCGGATTACAATGATGCGACATTAGACATCTCTTTCAAGCAGATCTCTGTGCCGACAACGTAACCATTTGTTAGCTTAGGGAGTCCTAACCCAGGTTCAGAGCTAATTGTGCCAACCAACAAAACTGTACACTACTTGCCCTTTCGGAAACAACCCGTGTAGTGTAAGCTGCATTATACCCAAAGCAGTATGGAGGGATGAAAGAACCAAGTTTTTGCATCCAGAGAATAGTGTTATGTCTTTTAGTTCCTTAGGTCTTCCTTCATGGAGGTTGATAAACTCATGGGGCTCGTCACTACACTCTATTAAAACAACCTTCAGACCTTCATGAAGGTCTACGATAAGTCCTTGCAGACCTTTAACAGTTAAATCGTCTACTTACGCGCATCAGAGAGTGTTCCTAATTAGTGTTTGCGCAGATTTACTTAAGTTATTAGTAAACATAAGAGAATTCGTCGGAGTCTTCGCGAAAGTACTTGGACATGCATTGTGTACATCATTAACACTTATTTAAGAGAATTGTATAAGATTCAATCAATATCTCATAAAACAAATCATTCATCGATAACATATAATATTAATAGGGATAAACATAAATACTCAAGAATTCTTCAGAAAACTATCTTTATTGATCTTCAATTCAAGATTATAGACTCAAAACTGCCCTCCACACACAGCTACAGTGGTCTGAGCACTCAGTTACGGACTCTAACTAGGCCTCTGTACACTCAGTTGTGGAGCCCTTCTTCCCCTTTCTAAGCACAAGAAGCAGATCCTTCCTACCCTAGACTCTTCTATCAACCCAACTCTCTATCTTCCTTCTTCTTAGTTAGTTACTTCTTCCTTTCACTAGGACTTACTACTTATAGACTTTTTCATATAATTCCATGGTCCGCGGACCACGGGTGAATCTCAAAACTGACACAAAACTTATCCAAAACAAGGGGCTAAACCCCTTTGACCCCTTTTGATCAACGTGTTCCGTGTCCACAAATCACAGAGACTTTATATTATTTACAAATTTGTATTCAAGAGTTGCGTTGTCTTAACCCCAAACTTACCCAGGGGATTGCATACCAACAATAGCCTTGGCTAGTAATAGGATTTGCTTAAGCCATTCACTTTTGAAATTCCAATCCTTTGAATGGTTGCAACTACAGTCACTTTAAGGGTTCGGGTAGTTCGATGGTATTATTCCACCTACATTTCTAGCTTCAACAAATGTTTGTGATTTCTATATGTATAAAACATATTGGATTTGGGTTTTTGAGTGGGGTGTTTTTGGGGCTGGGTTGATGAAAAAAATTTAAAGAATCATTGCAAAAAAAGGATGGATATTGTAACAAAGTTCATGGATGAGTTAAACGAGCATGGTTTATAAATAATTATACATTTAATATAATTTATTCAAGTATAATGAAGGATTTAAGTATTTAAAGAATTTACAAATGAAACACTCTTTGAGAATATCAATATGGTTTATGGTTCAAAAAATTCCAGTCAAAAGATTCAAACTCTGGTTTACAAGTTTGTTAGTATTGTGAATTCATTTTGACATTGATTGAATCTTCTTGAATAATTGAACTTAGAAAATTGTTAATGTTGGGTATGTCTTGGCAGATGTCTTACCAGTAGCAAAGACTCAAAACTAGCTACAACATGTGTGACCTTTCTAATTTAGTAAGGATACAGTGATTGGTGTAGGTGTAACCACCATTGTTGGAGGAAAGTTGACTAAATTAGGGCATATCAATGGTTCCAGTCAAGATTCAAAGTTCTCAATTTATTTTAATCTTGTGTATGTTAGTTGTACATGTTCTGTATTGGTTGTTGATTAGGGAAATCAGGTTATTTGTTATAGGTTAAGATGGAACATGGATATATACATGGAGAGGTATACTATTGGGTTTCATCTCCCAATGTCTCTTCATCTTCCAATTCTCTTTATTTTTCTATTTACAATATTTACATGGATTTACCTATTCCCAAAGATTAGGTGTCAACATTTCCCCCCTTAATCTGAAGGGGTGTTGGTGAGTCCAAGCATCATTCTGAATCTTTTGTTGGGTTGTGTTATATTCTTTCCACATAGTTAATAGGGGGTTTGAGGGGTACCCGTAACCCCAATTTATAGGCGGACCCACCTATGGTTTCGTGCATGATTTTTGCACATGTTTTTTGGACGCGATGGTTTTCGGTCCATGGTTTTGGACGCGATGGTTTTCGGTCCATGGTATTGAATGCTTCGGCATGTATAAATATGTATTGTAACACTGAAATGAACACAATGAAAAATCAAGCTGGCAGTCTTGGTTTTGGGATCCAGTGGGAAATCTCTGTGTATATGTATTTTATGTGTTATGCTCTCGCATTTTTATTTTTCCTATGATTTAGAATTTGTATGCAGGTAAGTTCTGTACGGGGTTAAAAACTACATTTGGTATCGGAGTTGTTTTGGCTTCAAGGGGATGCCTTTGTTGCTGAGGGGTTTCGCTCGTGCCTGTGGTAGACCCTGTTCAGTGGGAGATCTGCGAGATCGATTCTGGTGGTGAAAGAAGATGACAAGTAGTGGAAAGATAGAGATTGAGAAGTTCAATGGTCAGAGTTTTGAGTTGTTGAAACTCAAGATGGAGGATTTGTTGGTGGAGAAAGATCAATGGATCGTGGTAGATCCGGGTATTAAACCAACGGGAGTGACCGATGAAGAATGGAAGAAGCTGGATCGGAAGGCAAAGAGCACAATATGATTGTGTGTCTCAGATTCAGTATTGTTGAATGTATTAGGGGAAGCTATGTGGAAGGCTCTGTGGGACAAGTTAGGGACTTTGTACCAATCTAAGTCTCTGGTGAATAAACTATTTGTGTGGAAAAAGCTGTATAACCTGAGGATGAAAGATGGAGACTCGGTGACGGGTGCAATAGTTCTATGGTTAATTCAGATGAAGATAAGTGCATTAGTTTGTTGTGTTCTCTACCAGATTCGTGGGATAGTCTGGTTATTGCAATAGGTAGCAATGCAACTGCTTTACAGTTTGATGAAATAGTCTCAGCCTTGCTGACGGAGGAGATGAGACAGAAAAATATGGACAACCAGAATGGTGATACCTTGTCTGTATGAGGACAGTCCCAAAACAGAAACAAAAATAAGTCATCGAGTGGGAGATCTAAATCTAGAGGGAGATCTAAATCTCTAGGAAAACCTATAAAGGTGGTGTGCTGGAAATGCGGAAAGGAAGGGCACTTCAGAAGGATGTGTAAATCTAAAGCTCCTGATAAAGGAAAGGTATCTGATGATGCTCCTTCTGTAGAGGTGAAAACCACCTCAGATGAAGGTGGGGATGTGTACTTGGCTTCTTCAAGTACACATGTAGATCATGAGGCATGGTTAATTGAATCGGGAGCATCCTTTCACTTCACTCCCCATAGAGAGTGGTTCTGCGAGTATGAGAAATACGATGGTGGTGATGTCTTCTTAGGAGATGATAAGAAGGCTAGAATCATTGGTTGCGGAAAAGTAAAGTTGAAGTTGCAAGGAGGAAGGGTTAGAACCCTTCCGAGTGTTCTGCATATTCCTGCATTGGCCAGAAATCTTATTTCTGTAAGCAAGTTGGATGATGCAGGTGTAAAGACAGTGTTTGAGAAGGATACCTGCAAGATGGTTCGAGGAGCATTGGTATTCATGCGGGGAGTTCGGATTGGAACTCTGTACAAGTTGCAAGGTAGCACTGTTGTTGACGGGTGCAATAGCTCTATGGTTCCTGAAAATAGAGCAGAAAATCTAGTGGTCTCTGGAGAGAAGACCATGCTGTGGCATCAAAGGCTTGGACATATTAGAGAGAAGGGCCTTCGAATAATTCATAGTAAAGGTATGGTAGAAGGTATGAGTAATAGCTCTCTGGATTTTGATTTCTCTGACAATTGTGTATATGGGAAGCAGAATCGGGTGAGTTTCCCCTCTGGTGGTAAGAGGACAAAACAAATATTAGAGCTTGTGCACAGTGATGTGTTTGGACCTATGAAAGTTCCATCACTGGGTAAGTCTGTGTACTATGTATCATT
>APFE030237925.1:0-13987 GCA_000404065.3 Pinus taeda
CCAGACATAACCGAATTCCGCTCAGAGCTTTAGCATCCATCTCATCCCATTCATCCTCCGTCATGGAAACAGGTCTTTTGTTTTTCCCCAACAGTGCTTTCGCCACACCTTGTTGAACCAGCAGATCATGCATCTTCACCTTCCAGATTTCAAAATTATTCTTACCATTGAATTTCTCAATTTCGAACCGGGCACTTTGATTTTTGGCCATCTTGTATCAGTAAAAAAACAATAATCTCCAATATCCAACCAGCAAAAAATGCCTTTGTTTTTACTCAACAAAAAACTGCCTATGCCTTTAAAAAATTTTACACAAAGAACTGCCTGTGCCTTCGTACTTATGCCATTAAAAAAAAAATAAATCCTTTTAAAAAAAAACTTCAATATCCCTTATAACTCCCTTTTTGTTTAATGGCATAAAAAAAAAACGAAATAATATTTTGCTGTGAACTACAACACAACTTCTTGGCTCAACAAATCTGCAATATGTGCAATTATTTGTAAACATGTACAAATAAAAAACATACATATAAACCTCCCCACCATATGGCTTTCTCAAGCACTACTTTCATGAAAACTTTAAGACCCTTTATTCCATTAACATGAAATCTTTACGACCCTTATTCCATTAACATGAAATCTTTACGATCCTTATTCCATTAACTTTCAAAGTGCTTCATGTCGCCAATGAAACTTAAAGACGCGTTTGCATTTGGTTACCCAAACAAGAAGTCTACATTTAAAAAAAACCGGCCAAGAACGGAGTTAAAAAACTGGTAAAAGAAAACTCTGTGCTCTCGGTTTTATCGCTGTTTCACCAATACAGACCAGTTTTGCGCAAATCGTTCTGTTTAATGGGAATTACTTCAACGGGAATGGTCATAAGCTTGAGAATCGAGTACCGGCAGACTTCGTAAGCCAGATCGCTCTTTGGTTCAACTTGTTCACGGGAAATGAAAAATTTTACAACGAAAATAAGATTCCAGTTGAATTTCAATGCACAGCAACCAATTACAAATACCCACAGCAAACAATTACAAATATGCACCAGCCATATGCGCTCGACTATGCACCAGCACTTTAATACTGTAGTGGACCAGCGCTTTAAAAAAAAACATACCCGGTATAAATCCGCAGCAACAGCAATTTAAAAAACTAGGTATAGCAGTGCGCCACTGCTCCGAACACACCAGCATTCCACGCTCAGCAACCAGCAGCTCAGTCCGCACACGCTCCAGCTCTACGATCCAGGCAGCCAGTCTTTAATCACCTCCAACATGCTCTGATACCATTTGTTGGATCAGGTGCAGCAAACAAATAGAAACAGCAGAAGATCAAACACATAAGACAATATTTAACGTGGTTCACCCAACCAATCTGGGCTACGTCCACCAAACATAGGCATCATGAATATATTAAATAAATTGGAGATTACATCAAGAAATCCTCACACTCTCTTAGCAAATCATCTGAATGATTGCCTATTATATAGAATAAAGAATCTAACAACCTCATAACTCCCTCACATCAAATATAGGAGGCATTAACTCCCTCCCAACAACCTGGAGCTAATCTAGGAACTGATTCCCTATTGTTGTCATCCTTCAGAGATTTTTGCCTATTTGACTCAAACAGCAAAATCTCAACAATTATCTGGATAGCAAAACTGGGAAGGCATGAGAGGTCTTGATTTCTTGTTCGGGTATGTAAGGTATGCGAGTCTCTTTGCTCTGATAGAAATATCATCTGGAAGGAGGGCAAGTTCCAGGGTAGTGCCCTATCTCAAAAGAAGCGTAGCACCTGTGTAGAACTGTCCGTGCATCATCCAACGCAGTTCGCATACTGAAGTCGAAGCATTCTATGTTCGATTGTAGCTCGAATAGTTAGCGGATGACATACGAGCCAAAGGTCACTCGAGTATACACAAAAACAGTGACGAGGCGGATTTTTTGAATTTGAATTTGGTCTTACAAGTCGAAGTTCTCAAAACAAGCGCGGGTCTCTGTAAGAACGTAGGAATAGATGATAGTCAGTTTTGAGTCAAATTTAGGATGTCAGAGAGGTTTCTATCTGTGTAGTTGACTGTAGATAGACGAGATTTCATATAATTTGGGTATTATTATAATTTATATTATTGAATTTCTGCAAAGTATTGTGAGAGCGAATCTGGAATTCGCTGGACTGTTGAATTATGCTGGTTTTGTTGAATTTCCGAATTTGGATTGGGGTCCACTACCATTGCACTAGATGATTGAAATTGGTTATGTTTAATTGATGGATGATTAAATAGCATTGTTTGGTTTACAGAACAACATTAGGGATTTTATTGGGATTAATTATTGCTGACGAAAAAGGGGAAAATTTCGATAGAAGCCCTAATTGTTTAGAAATCCTAGAAAAATTGCCCAAGAAAATTACAGTGATATCAAAGCAGAAATCCTACTAGTTTGGATGGTATTTGAAAATGGAACCACCACAAACAAATTTTTGGGAAAATATGCAGAGTCTTGCAAGAGGGGTAAAAACAGCAAGCAGAAAATATCAGAAGATTAGAATAATTCAACAAAATGTTGTAGCCTTTTAGGAAAACATGAAATGGAATGACTTCTGGAATAATGACTAGAAAAACAACTCAAGTTATACTGATCATAAAACCAAGCTTGAAAATCAAAGTACCAGAAAAACTGAAGCAAAGGCAAAAGCATAGTCATGGTTATAAAAGAAGCAGACAAATGTCCACGAGGACCAGAAAGCTAAGCAATCCTGTGCCAATCTCAAACTAGAATTGGAAATAAGGGGTTTAGTTTTCATTTGGATGATAAGGGTAGAGTTATAGATCATCGACTATCTTGCAGTGAAAAATATTTAATGCGGTTTGAGAATGGTAACATCCTTGAAGATGTCAATGTTAAAAAATGTGGCAGCAATTCAAAAAGTACCGAGGTTAACTTGCTGGGAATATGTTATGTAGCTAGCGGTCCAGTTGATTCAGATACTCCAATAGAACATGTCCGTGTAGTGATGTCACAAATGTTAGCAGTTATGAAGAAGCAAATCAATGCACAGAGGAAGCGGTAGTTAGGACAAATGAGTGTCAACTGAACTTTTCAGTTGTCGAGGGGCCAATCAAATCTCTTAATACAACTAAGTCCCTCAATAATCAAAGTATGGACACTCTTCCTCTCATTGAGACAACAGACTTTGTTGGCTCGAGTGGGCTCAAAAATGACAATACCCTGAATGTGGACTTAGATACCGGATTCTCATTTATCAATATTGAAGATCCGTATTGAAGATGGTTCACTTTCTTGCAGTCACGCATCCGACGGCAGTGAGATCGTAAATGTTGATAACCTGAAGTTCTTGTTAAACATGTCACATTCTTGCAGTCGGACTTTCCGCCCCAGCCAGATTGTAACCGTTGATACTCTGGAAGATTTCGTTTTTGAGGCTAAGAAAGGGAAGAAAAATATGATGAAAGCTATGAAATTAATTCGCTCCTTGAAGGCAAAAGAGGCTGCAACTCAACGTGCCAAGGAAGAGGCAGTAAAAGATGGTGTGAAGACTGCAAATCTGCCATGTATGATACCAAACTTTTCAAATCTACCTATATCTACTGCTTTTTTCACAACCAAGTCACCTACTCTTCCACCACCATCCTCTACTCTGCTAGTTCATGTCGAGCAACCTAAAGTAACGAAGCTTCTATCCACATTCTGCCTGATAAAGGCTCGTAGGTTGATTGTCAGTGATAGTGCATAGTTAATCCACCAGAGGGCCACCCTGTGATAGATTATGGAACATCTTTATCCTCTTCTGGGGAAGGTCAGCTGCATGCACAGGTGGACAATCTCACAATGCTTCAGATCTTGATCAAGAGCACAATGATCCAAATGTGCAAAATTACAATGATCTAGCTAGCAGAGCTTTTCTCTCTTCAACATCTCATCATTATAATGAACGATTGCCTCAAGATGTTGTTTATCAACAGACTTTGCCTCATGAGAGTCTCATCTCGAGGAGCAATTTTCTCGTCAGCAGACCATTCCCAAAATTAAATTCCAGATTTGGATGAACAGTGAATTCATCAACAAGCATTGCCTCATGTAGTTTCAGATCCTGTGCTACAAACACGTGTCATGAATTCAAGCCATCCTATGTCTGAAGGAATTCCTTTTTCCCAAGGTTTAATATTCCTATCTGCAACAACTGATAGTACTGAGGACAACATATCCTTTATTAGGCATCGCTTCAGTAATAAGAGAATTATGGGAGCCCCTACAGAAACACAACGGGACAAATTGCTCTACCATTATGTTCACAGTATGACCACTGATTCTGACAATGATAATATTAACCTTGTATTGAAGGACATTACTGGACAAACTTCAGGGCTCATACCTAGGGACATTTGAGCCATAATTGTTCCATAATTGTTGATGTCGGAGTGTGCCTGGTTTCGAGAATCATGGAAAAAGATAATAAAAACAAACTGGACGAAAATACCCAAAGCCTTGATATAAGGACTAATGTTTTGGATTAACAGAAATGAAGATTCAAACACGAAGGTACATTCATTGTGTAAGGAAGACTTGGAAAAAGCATTAGACCGAAAGACAGATAAGACAATATTTGTGAATGTTGTGATGGGATTCTTGCGACCTTTCTGGCAGGGTACAAGCAAAATGGATGAGGTCACCAATAAAATCGTTCTGCTCAAAAATTCCTTTGAGTTGGTGATACTCTTCAGACTTTCAAAAGTCTTCATCCAGCCCTCTATGAAGTTGCATTAAAGAATATCAAGTACTATTTATTTATAGGCGGTGGCACTGCTTTGAAAGATATTGGAGAGAGACAAAAGGGGCAGCGACAGAACTTGTCATTGCTAGAGGACCAGCAATGTCGAGAAGGGGGAATTAGGATTGTAATGTTACAGAAAAATTAAATGCTTAGGGCACAAAGTAGCATATCAATCTTCGTAGTTATAGTCATCCATAAAGGGAAAAACCCAAAATTCTCACTATGGTGAGAGTTTGGGGGTAATTGGGCAAAAAAACTCAAATTTGGAGTTTTGGGGAAGATTTACTCAATTACTTAAGAAGATGAAACCTCTCAAGAAAATCTATAAATAGAAGAGGATTGAATTCATTTTGGGCATCATGTGTGATCAATTTATCTTTATTTTTTCTTGAGCCTAAGATTTTGAGGGTTTTATCTCTATCAATTTCGGTGGTGAAAGATTCCATTCTAGTCGATAAACTCTCTTTTCTTTTTCTATTTTTCTTCTCTGTTTGGGGACAGGGTTTCTTTCTGAACAACGAGTTCTGTAGTATTGGTCTTGGTACAAGGATAATTGGGAAATTTTGTTGGTCTTGGTACCAGAATACCTTTGAGGCAACGAAGGATCTATTGGTATCAATTTCCTTACCAGAGCAACTGATTGGAAGGTATATCATCTTGGCAACAAGTTCATGTTCCACAGGCATATTATATGGATAGCGAAGATGGGAAGGCAAGCGAGATCTTGATTTCTTGTTCGGGTATGTAAGGTATGCGAGTCGCTTTGCTTTGATAACAAATATCATCTCGAAGGAGGGCAAGTTTTGGTCTAGTGCCCTCTCTGAAAAGAAGTGTAGCACCTGTGTTGGACTATTGAGGCTGTTTCAAAGGAGTAGACAAAGGTCTGAAGTATATCGAAGACTATTTTGAAATGAAGAGAAGCACCTTCAAAGCGAAGCCCCTGTGCTGAACTACTGACGCAAGTTCAGGCATTCCGAAATCTGTTTGGCATTGAAACGCACAGCTGGAAAACGAGTCAACACAACAAACTGCCTGTGCATCATCCAACGCAGTTCACATATTGAAGTCGAAGCATTCTTTGATGGATTGCAACTCGAATAGTTATCAGGTGACAGACGGGCCAAAGGTGTCTCGAGTATCCACAATCCACAAAAACAGAGACAACGCAGATTTCTTGAACTTGTTCCCACAGACTGACGTTCTCAAAACAAGCAGGGTCTTTGTATTCTGAATATTTGTGGAGTTATAGCACGCCATTAATGCATGCATTGGGGCCGTATAGGTTAAATGCAATGGCGAGCATATACTGCCCTGGAGTTTGTACTGGTTAAATGTAATGGCTAGGCCCAATGCATTAATAGAACTATAATTCCACAAATATTGATAGTAATATGAATAATCAGTTTTGAGTTAAGTCAGGATAGTCAATATAAATATTTACTTGGATATATTTCTATCTAAATCTAAATATTTATTTAGATATATTTCTATCTAAATAGTTGACTGTAGATAGACAAGATTTCATATTACTTGGGTATCATATAAGTTATACTATTGAAGTACTACAAAATATTGTGAAAGCAAATCTGGAATTCTTTGAACTATTGAATTTTAAAATGGCATATCGAGATGGAGGAATTGAATTCCCTGAATAGTTAAAAGTGGCCAGAATCTGGCCAAAAAAATTTCAAAAAATCTTGCAGTAGCAGTTTTTGAATCATGTTTTTGATGGTGGAAATGGATTCAGCATCATCAAAAACTTCTCCGGCACCCAAAATTTTGAAGTTTGACCTTGGTAACCTAGATTTACAAAAATCCCTAATAAATTTATCAAAATTTTACTAAAATTTCCATGATTTTCAGGGCAGTTTTGCAAGTTAATTATATCATAACTTTCTAATTTGGATTCTGGCCACTACACTACTGTTGCATTGGATTATAAATTAGTTGTATTTAATTAATGGATGATTAAATAACATTGATTGCAGTGGATTATAAATTAGTTGTATTTAATTAATGGATGATTAAATAATTGATTGGTTTACAAAACAACATCAGGAATTTTATTAGTATTAATTATTGTTGAAAAAAGAGGAAATCTTGATAAAAGCCCTAATTGCTTAAAAACAGTAGAAAAATTCCTCAAGCATATTACATGGTAAAACTTGAAAATGAAATAGGTAAGTTTTATCTAAATTGAAACTCAATGGTATTGGTTATAGTTGAAGGTAAATTTTATTTAATCATGTAAAGTTGTTATGATTATTTTTTCCTTGAAAATTAAAGGAATTGTTTTAAATCAAATTTCATTAAATCAAATATTTTAATGGTCCCGTGCAGGATTGTGATATTAAAATTCAAGCACATGTGATCTATACCTTGAATATTCAAAATACTTTTGGAAGAAATCACATTTAGAAAAGTTTGGTGAACGCTTTTCGAACTAACCAATATGGTTTCCCTTTGTTTAACCAACCAATTTGGTTTCCCTAGTTGCTTAAAAACCCTAGAAAAATTGCCCAAAAAACCTTAAAAAATTTGCCAAAAAATTGGAAAATGAAATTAAAAATGGATATTGTTGTACGTAAATTTTATTTAATTATGTTTTGGTAAAGTTGTTATAATTATGTTATCTCTAAAAAAATAAGAAGTTTCATCAATTTTTTTATTACAAATGTGTTTAAGATTTTCTTAAACATGTAATTTAAAATTTATTTGGGCATTTACACTCAAATCAATCTACTCTTACTTCCCTCACTTCCCCTATATAATTTATGTCTTTTAGATGGTAGAACTTTAAAGTGAAATTCAATGATATTGGTTATGGTTGAAGGTAGGTTTTAAAAATCTTTCTGTAAAGCTATAATTATTTCTAAAAAAAATCAAAAGTTTTATCAATTTTTTTATTACAAAGTTTGAGTGTTTAAGATTTTCTTAAACATGTAATTTTTAATTTATTTGGGCATTTACCCTTTACTCTCACTTCCCATATATAATTTATGTCTTTTAGATGGTAAAACTTTGAAGTGAAATTCAATGGTATTTGTTATGGTTGAATGTAGGTTTTATTTAATCATGTTTATGTGAAGTGATGATTATTTTTTTCTCGAAAATCAAAGGAATTGTCTTAAATCAAATTTCATCAAATCAAATATTTTAATGGTCCACGGGGGTGATATCCAAATTCAAGCTCATGTGATCCATATCTTGAATATTCGAAAAACTTTTGGAAGAAATCACATTTAGAAAAGTTTGGTAGACGTTTTTTGAACCAACTAGTGTGGTTCATGAACGAACCAATTAGTGTGGTTCATGAACCACATTGGTTGGTTCAAAAGTTGACCAAACTTTTCTAAATGTGTTTTTTTCCGAAAGACTTTCCAAAAATCAAATATTTATCATAAAATTTGAGCATTTAAGATCTTATTAAATATATAATTTTTAGTTTATGTAATCATTTTTAGTCAATTATCTTGACTTTCAATTAGTTTTTGAAAATTTTAAACAGATTTTCTAAAGTTTTGAAAAAAACAGATTAAATTGAATATTTTGCAAATTAAAAATAAATTTTGAACTTTTTTAAATTTGAATTTCTAATTTTCTTATTAGAAATGATTACTTTTAGTCTTATAAATACAATTTGTCACGAATAAAATTTTCGAACTTTTTTAAATTTGAATTTCTAATTTTCTTATTAGAAATGATTACTTTTAGTCTTATAAATACAATTTGTCACGAATAAAATTTATTTTAAAAATACAAAGTAAAAAAATATTTATATACCACACAGGGTCATAAAAGTACATCTCAATATTTATAGATTTTTAATTTATATGTAAGTGTATTGTTAATTGTAATAGGTTTTATTCAAATTTCCACTTAATAACTATCTATTTTACATGATCATTTCTTTTAATGTTGTTGTGATGGTTTATCATTTATTTTGTTGTTGTTGTCATGGTTTATCCACTAGCAACAAGAGCACCAACATATATCCATATTTTTGTTAACTATACACAAAAATCTTCCAAGTATGAGGGTGAATGCATGAATATGGGTTGTACTTTTGGGCCAAATGCCACCACGAATTACTTATTTATCGAATTGAAGCCCTCAAAATTCATATAATCACTGTGAATTTTGATTCAGAGTAAAAAAGACAAATTTCCGAAAATTATGTTGTTTTTTTAATGATATTTTTTGTAAAAAAATTAGTGCCTTAGAATATGCCAATTTTCTATTAAATGAAATGCTTTTTTTTGCAGTTTTTTACACATCTTAAAGGGTATGTGCATGTTCAAGTAGTATAATTTAGTCTAAATGGGTTACACTTTTGGGCCAAATGCCACGAGGAATTACTCATTTATCGAATTGAAGCCTTCAAAATTCATGTAAGCATTGTGAATTCTGATCTAGAGTAAAAAGAAAAATTGTGGAGAATTATGTTGTGCTAATGATATTTTTTTGTAAAAAAATTAGTGTTGTATAATATGCCAATTTTCTATTAAATGAAATGCTTGTCCTTGCAAATTTTTACACATTTGAAGAGGTATGTGTGTATTCAAGTAGCATAACTTAGTCTAAAATGTGTAATTTTTAATATTATATATATATATTATTATATATATATATGATCTACACAAAGAAACTAAGTGTTTCATATTAAAATTTATTTTTTTAATGCAAAATTATATTTTTATTATTATTAGTTTTTGAAGTTGGCAAAATAATATTTCAATTACATTTTGCATACAAATGTGTTTATGTAATATCATATGAATTCGAAAATGTCAAACTCATATGCTATTGGATAGATGATTCTTTCATTAATCCAACATGATCAACTCTGCCATCTAAGGACAAATTGTGCCTTAAGTCCCTAGTAGGGTATAAAATGGTGTTGCAGAAAGTTTTGTAGAAGAAGTGCTAAAATTGTGGATATTAGGAGCTTAAATGCTTGATCGAGACCCACCCTCGCCATTTACATGGTTAAGAAGGGGTTCGATACAAAATTTTATAAGGATCCCATAATTTAAGATTTTAGAATCAATAAAGATCTAAAATTTAATCCATCAATAATTTAACCAAGTTGTTATGATAAAATTTTATATGGATTCCATAATTTAAGATTTTAGAATCAATAAAGATCTAAAATTTAATCCATCAATAATTTAACCAAATTGTTATGACATTATTTTACTAAAAATGAAAATTCAACTTTATTTAGGTTATGAAGAACATTAGATTTTTTTTTTTAATGTTATTATGGGGGCAATGTGTAGGCATGTTTGTCCGTGCTCAAAATATACTTTATCATATACCTTCAACTTGAATAGATCATAAATTTACCTTCCACAAAATCTTTTATCACATTAAAATTCCAAATATTATTATAATTTTTGTTATTATGTAAAAACTTTATTAAATTCATATATATATAAATTATATATATATAAATATATATATATATATAAATATATATAATATATAATATTATTATAACAAGGCCTGAAATTGATTTATTCGCAATAAAAGAGAGTAGAAACTCCTATTACATTCGATGGGGATTGGATTCAAGTAGAAAGATGAAAATGGGAGTGCAGTCCCTATTTCTAATCTTGAGTCTAATTTTCTCTGTGTTCCTTTGACTGGTTTGGCGTATTGCCATACATACTGTTCCAAAATTAAAATAAACTTGCAATACATATAAAATTAAATGATTTTTCAATACTGGTCGACTCACTGCTCCTGTTGAGAGCGTTGCTTCTTGCTTTGCTGAGTGGAGTTTTCCCCTTGCTGGCTCTGAGTGATTGACTTGATATAGGCTATGGCTTTCTCAAGATGTTTGCATTTGTTTTTAAGCTCTATTATTTCCGCTTTCTGCTTATCTATGTCTCCTTGTTTATAGATGTTCTCTATTTTCATTTTCGACCTCAGATCCTTGAGCGCTTCATTGAACCTACATATCATGAACTTATTTGTGTTGTAAGTTGGGCAACCTTCATTTTTTGCAACTCTTTCTATAGGATTGCACTCCATTTTGATCCTCTGACTTGCTATATCTTTTGTAATTTTTCTATTCCTCTTGTATGTGCTCTTGTTGATCTCATTGTTGTTTATGATATACCTTCTGCTGAGATTCTTTTGCTCTGCTTCGCTGTCCTTGGAATAGGAATTTGCCTTGTTGCAGCCTGTTACCACACAATAGAGACTGATACACAACAGTGCCCATTTTGGCAATGAGAAGATGCTCTGGACTTGATTTGAAGAGATACCTTGAAGTTTATTTGAAGGGATGTCCACCGAAACTTTTCTGGACGCTGAATGGATGATGGAGAAAACGTTATGAGAAGGCAAATGGATCTGAAGGAAGTGATGATGATTTCGAGAGGATGAAGATACACTGGTAATATGCCACAAAGGAATGGATACATAGGGCAGAATGCTATGTCGATTCAAGGGAGGGATACACAGGGAGTTATTGGGAGCAATATGCTTGTTGGGGGAAACGAGAATGCACTTGCTGTTACGATGTTTGGAGATGGCTAAGAGAATAATAGAGAGCTCACAGAGGGACGACAGATGACACAGGTGTATGAAAATGCCTAACTGAGAGAATGCTTCACTGATGGCTTGATACAGAAAGATGAAAACATATAACTTGGAACATTTGCTATTCATTGGAGAGTTACAAAGGCTAGCATTGAAATTACTAACCCTGTTAATGAACGCAAGAATACAAGTCCTGTTGCAGTGTTTGAATATGGTCATTTGATTGCGATTTATGAACACGTATTTTTCTTGAAACTTGACACTGATATGACATATATTGGCTCGATTCAGGTAGAGAATATTTCTATCTTCCTTGGCCTGCGGGCTTTGGATGATGTTAGATTTTATTTGGATTCACTGATTATACTCCTGTAGGTACTAATTGAGTGCATCTGCTAACAAAGCTGCCTTTTGATCTTCTGTGTACTCCCACTGTTGTTTTGATTTTCCTAATGCGTTTTTCCATTTTTTCTCTTTCTTCATGAGGAACGTAATAGATTATGGGATGAAACTGCAATCTATTTCGTTGTTTTCCTTGATGCTTCCTGCTTTTCTTTCTATGGCCTTATTGGTGAGGTTATCAACCTCTTTATTATGTTTTCTCAGGACCTGTTTGAAGTTGACCCTTCCTAATCCTTTTAGATTCAATTTTATCCTCTTATATATTCTGTTCATTAACAAATTATTGAGATTTTTACTATTGATCACTGCTTCAATAACAATTGGAGAGTCTCCTATTATCATAGGATCTCGGATTGCTTCTTTCTTCTTTTTTCTTTTCTCTTCTTCTTCTTCTTTCTTTCTTTCTTTTTTTTTTTTTTTTTTTTTTTTTTTTTTTTTTTTTTTTTTTTTTTAATCCTTGAGCCTAATAGAAGACTAGAGGCTTCTACTTTGTTATTTGTGGTTTCTCCTAGGCCCCATTCGTAGGTGGCGATCTCTTTCCCATCTGGATCACTTATCGCTCCTCTTGCGCCTACTTTCCCTAGATTGTTTTTCGATGCCCCATTGAAAAAAACACTGAATCTATTTTGTTTTTTTCTCCACTCTTCAAGTTCTTTTTCACTTATCCTTAGTTTCCAATTTCTTGCTGTACGAGCATTCTTTGGTTCTCTTTTCCCAGTGTTTTCCAAAATAGCTTTGCCAATCCAGTCTCTCTCCTCTTGCTGAAGATTGTTGTGATCCACTGTTGACATCCCTTTAGTGTTTAAAATTTCTGAGACTAAACTCCATGTTTTAGATAACATTTTCCCCATTCTTGGCTTCTGGTCTTTGAATATACTTTTATTTCTAGTTAGCCAAATCTGCCAACACAATACTGCTAGAAGGCATTTCCAGAGCCTGATTATTGTAGCCTTGTTTTTTGTAGAGTAAATAATTCTTCTCCCATGCTTTAAAAATGTTTGAGAAAGTATTTGTGAAGTTTAAGTTGATTTGCAACGGGCTTGTAATATGCATCCAACATTCTCTGGCTAACAACACTATCCATATTTATGTAAAACAAACCAAATAATACTCACCTCATGTCTCACTATTAATGCGCTCTACTAATCTACTAGTTATGAAACCATAAAAACGCTATAGGAAAGCAAATGAACGACAAGAAATCATTCTATTCAAGCAACAAAGTGCTCACAAGATTACAAAAGTTTGGAGACCTAACTAAAGTGTGGCTATTATTGTAATGTCCTTTAATAATAAATAATAAATAATAATAAGAAAATAAATACAAGAAAATAAATAAAAAACAATGAAAATAAAAAATAAAAAAAAATAAAAATAAAAAATAAATAAAAATAAAAAATAGTAATAAATAATAAATAACCATACTAAAGCTCTAAATAAAAAATAAATAGAAATGAAACAAGAAAACAGTAAAAAATCAGTAAATCTATCAAAAAGAAGTAAAACAAGAAAGCAACAAAGTTGCATGTAGACACATGGAGTGTGTGCATGTAGTTCCCCTTCCAATGTTTGTTTTATTTATGAGATGGTGAGGAAAATGGGAAACATTCCATCATTCCAATATTCTATCATTCATTCTCTTGGGAGAATAGTGTTCTAAGACACAGGAGTCGCTAGGAGTGGTACGTTGATTGAGGGCTCGGGGGTGGCTAGTTGTAGCAAGTCCTTGCGCCATTGAGCTTAGAGTTGGGTGGAGAGTCGTCCCCAAAACCTTGTTGTAGTTAACAGACTTCCACTGAAATCAAAGGTACAAACTTCAACCGAAATCACAATTACAGGTAAGTGTTCCACTCATAGTTTTGAACTTGATATTAATTAATTGATAATTGCATGTTGAATATAAATTACTTGATTAATTACATGTTTATTTTGGGTTGTTACATATAGTATCAGAGCAAGTTTTCAACTCTATTGAACCTTTGGGTTATTATTAATTATAAATAATATGTTCACAAGTGTTAAATTTACCATAATAATATGTTCACAAGTGTTAAATTTACCATAAATTTTGTGTTGAGTGTTTTACTTCGCATTAATCTTTTTATATTTATAAAAAAAAAACCACCACAATTAGTAGACCCTTAAAATTTTAATTAGCTATAAAAATTTTGATTTAAGTCGTTTTTGGTTTTGGTCTCCATAACTCCACGAGGAATCCCATCTCCACCAGCAG
>APFE030237935.1:0-19929 GCA_000404065.3 Pinus taeda
CTTCTACTTTTGAAAACATTTCTTCTTCAGATGATGAAAGTGAGGATGACAATCCTCCCCCACCTTCTCAGGATCCTCAACTCCCAAGATGGGTCCGTGCTACTCGGGATGCAGCAGGTGATCTTGCCGGTGATCCTACAGATCAGCGACGTACACGTTCTCAGTTTGAAAGAGCCTCTTCTTTACTGGCTCAAGCTCCAGTAAATCATGATCCTGACACTTTTGCAGAAGCTTCAGGCCATCCACATTGGGAAACAGCTATGAATGAAGAATATCATTCATTGTTGGCAAATGATACATGGGATCTTGTTCCTCTACCAAAGGGACGCAAACTTGTTAGATGTAAATGGGTTTACAGAACCAAGTATGGACCAGATGGGAAAGTTGATAAACATAAAGCTCGTCTTGTTGCTAAGGGATTTTCAAAGGTTGAAGGCATTGACTACACTGAAACCTTCTCCCCTGTTGCCAAAATGAACTCTATCCGCCTTGTTATTTCCCTTGCTGCCTCTTTAAAATGGGAAGTCCATCAGATGGATGTTAAATCTGCCTTCTTGCATGGGGACTTGCATGAAGAAATCTATATGGAACAACCCATTGGCTTCATCCAAACAGACTCCAGCCTTGTATGTCGAATTAAGAAATCTCTTTATGGTCTCAAGCAAGCTCCTCGGGCTTGGTATGCCAAAATGGATAGCTTTCTTTTAGAATCTGGCTTTTCTAGGTGTTATTCTGACAATACTGTCTACACCAAGAAAGTGGAAAACTCTCTTATCATCCTTGTTCTTTATGTTGATGATCTTATTCTTACTGGTAGTGATCCCAACCTTATAAACCATGTGAAGTCCAGCCTTAAAAAGAAATTTGAAATGACAGACTTACGACACTTACACTATTTTCTCGGTCTTCAAGTCTTGCAATCCAAGGAGGGTATTTCCCTTTCCCAGTCAAAGTATGCTTGTGATATTCTTCGTCATTTTCACATGGAAGATTGTAAGCCAGCTCCTTCTCCCTTTCAGTCTGGAGTCAAACTTTCAGTCTCTTGTACTTCTCCTGAAGTTGATGCTACCTTATACCGTCAACTTGTAGGAAAACTCTTTTATTTAACCCATACTCATCTTGACCTTTCCTTTGCTGTTGGCCTTGTTGCTCGTTTTATGCAAAACCCCCGTGAAAGTCATTGGAAAGCAGCTAAAAGAATACTTCGTTATGTTCGAGGTACAATACAGTTTGGGATTAATTACAGTGCCAAAGCAACTCCTCTATTAGTTGGTTTCACTGATTCTGATTGGGCTGGTGACCCTGATGATCGGAAGTCTACTGCCGGTTATGTCTTCACTCTTGGTTCAGGACCTATTACATGGGCTTGTAAGAAACAGGCTGCCATTTCTCTTTCGTCAGCAGAAGCAGAGTATCGTGGTGCCGTGGAAGCTAGTAAGGAAGCCTTGTGGCTTCGTCAGATCCTATCAGAATTTGGCTTTGAGCAGCAGCATCCGACTACACTTTGGTGTGATAATCAAAGTGCCATTCAGCTTTGCAAAGATCCAGTTCAGCATCAGCGCAGCAAACACATTGACCTTCACATGCACTTCATCAGAAAGCTCATTCATGACCATGTTCTTGAAGTGCAATATTGTTCAACAGATGATCAGGTTGCAGACATCTTCACAAAGGCTCTCACAGAGCGAAGTTCACTAAACTTCGATATATGCTTGGAGTTCAGGAAGTTGTCACTAAGGGGGGATAGGCTCTAGTGCCTCCTTCCTTCTCCTACTGTGTCATATTTGTAAATCCTTCAATCCTATCCCAAGTTGTTCTTAAGGGGGGATGTTAGGATATTCCGACACATAGGAAATAGTTAAGTCCAACTTGGTCTAGTATAGAGTTAGGTATAGAGTTAGGTAAAGTGTGTTTCTTTACCGTTGTACATTTTGTAACTTACAATCCGACGGTCACGATATGTAGTGATCCGACGGTTCATTCTCTCCTAGGTATTACCGACACTTGATCCGTGGCTTGACACCCGATTGGTCCATGAATTCTATTTAAAGCGCATGGAGGGTCATTTGTAGGTTAACCGTGCATGAAAGAAGCTTATGTAAATTTTCATTCTTTTATTAATAAATTGCCTGTAGTAGCCACGTTGGCGCAGGCCGTGGACTGTTTCCCTCTCTGAGGGTTTTAACCACGTCAAAATACTGGTGTATTGATCTATGATCTGTTTGTGAGCGGTGTCCTTTTGGTGTTCTGTCTGAGGAACTTACCCTGTAAATTCCTACACTGTAGGAGTTGCTGATAGAAAAGTATACCCTGTATCTATGATATCCCAGACTTCTGTACCAAGAGATTGAAGATAGGCAGTAAATCTTACCTTCCAATATACGAAGTTTGTCCCATTAAAAATAGGTGGCCTGATTGATGCTTCCCTCTCATAGTTGCTCATGATGAAAGATCTTCCTTCAAGCGATCAAGCTTCTTTTGAAGGACCTGCTCTGGTACCAATTGTTGGAAATAATACTGAGAGGGGGGGGTGAATCAGTATTATCAAGTTAAATATTCCTTTTCCAAAACAAATGATATACGATGCTTCATTTAGTTAAACCCGTGTATATACACAACTATGCAGAAGGAAAACCGCGCATACAAAGCAAACTCTTAATTTACTTTATCTTTCTGATGATGATTGTTAATATGTGTTGCAGAATCAAATAACCAGTAACCAGAGACAATAAAACATAACAGAAAGACAATCACACACAAGAACACAAGATATAAGGTGGAAACCCAATGTGGGTGAAAACCACCTGCTACAATTCGTCTCTATATTTTTTTTTACATTAAAAACTTCTTTTACAATGTACTGGTGCAGTCCTTTACCAGTACGCAGGCTGCAACCTGCAGAGAGTTACAACCCTCTCTCGTTCTCCAGCTTCTCCTGGAAGGGAGCTACAACCCCCTTTAGCTCTTGCACTAGCCAAGATACTAGTATGTAGGTGCTGGCCTACAGAAGGCTACAACCTTCTCTTTCTTCTAGGGACCACGTTTCACAAATTTTTAGACTGGATCCATGAACATTAATCAATCATCAAGAATTTCTCCGTCAACCAATCTATTTTCCACCAATTAGAACTGAATCAAGTAGATACTTTTCTGACAGCTGTACCCAAAACATAGTACCAGAAACCACACACCAAAATTTGAACCCATAACAAAACAACAATAAACAGAAGCAGCTAGATCACAATTTAAAGTATATACGCTATTTCAATAACCTGCAACATGCGTGCATACGCCTCTGTGTTTGGAACAAACTGCGTATACGCGGTTTCCATTCACTGAACCAGTGTGTATATGCGCTTTAGCTTCACTGAACCTGCATACAGATCTATAAAAGATAATTCACTCTTCCAGATATTCAGAACACTAATTAACCCAGATTATCAGTGTTATAGATCAAGCAAGCGCCACATATAACTGACCAAAATCATACAAAGATACTATCATTAAAGATTAAAGATTAAGACCCATCAATAGAACTTATCCTTCTCTTTGCGCTAAGGTTCCTCCTTCAATCAGATCCAGATCTGAACCATCACCCAATTACCAGATTCTAGATCTACCGCTTTTTCAAATATTCAATAATAATTCAAGTGATCCTTTGCCACAAGATCTCCTTCCTCTTTTATAGTCTTAGGCTTTCCACAATACCACGGTCCAAAACCATAACATTTCAATACCATGAACCCAAAACTAGGGATCAACACATCTGACGAGACGCCATGGTCCAAAACCATAGGTTAAAATCCCAAGGACTAACTACCATGGACCAAGAGTAAGTTCCCCAACATATACGCACTTTAGTAACGTATAACCCGCGTGTATATGCGTCTTCGTCTAGATGAACTTGCGTATATGTCTTTTTCTTCTTTCTGAGTGCCTGAACTAAGATCTGCCACCAAGTTGAGTTGCCATCAAGGACAACACCAGAGCCATAACATCAAACCTATGCCATAATGCCAACAATTAGTGTTTTCCCATCAATTTTTTTGATATGAAATTGATGTTGGAAGCTAATGTCATTAAGTTGTTCAATTCATTTTCCCTCACCATATGATCCCAGAATAAATCTTTGCATGTCAACAGTTTCTTCCAACACATCAAAAGTAGGCTCTGGCATGTATGATTTCTTAATACATTCAATTAGTGATGGCAAGCTCCCAACTTCCTTCCTCCTCAACGTGACTGAAAAATGACTGAACATCTGATCAATATGGTCATGAGTGTGCCCAACAAGAAGGAAACCAACCTTTACCTTTTGAAAAATTCTCAATTCAACAAGCATGTTTAGATATCCAAAAACAACCTGATTTTGTTTTCGCGGCAAGTGTTGTCCAATTGTAGATACAAAACTTTAGGAAGATTACTAGCCCAATGAGAAAGCACATCATGAATTATGGTTATAGTCAGATTTGCATCATTATGAATATTTGGAGCTGTGAAGTAGACCCTTGGCAACATTTTCCCATTGAAGACCATACAACTAACCAAGTGAAACTGAATAAAATTTTCCTCCTGTAAACTTTTGGGTGTGCGAACAAAATGTGGTAAAAGTGTTTTCTTCTGGTTCATACCATCAATTATCAAACCCAAATATTTATTCGGATTATCATAACACTTCTTTAAATGCTTGTACAACTTCTTTCTTTCGTTTGTTTGTTGTTCACGATACTCCTGAAGTTCTTTGACAATTGAATCTACACAACATAAAAGAAAGCCATTAAGAAATATGTTTTCATAGTTGATGACTATACAATTTTAAAAGTTAAAGTTATGAATGCTTACCTCTTTTTGAACTTTCACATTTGTCCCTTTTCTATTTAAGAGAAGCACATGTACTACAAATCCCCGTCCTTGTCTTCTTAGGAATACAAACATTGTTGAATTCTTTCTTCCATACCTTCACAAAATATTGATATGTAATAAACCAACCCTGTCCCTCAGCACCTTCTACATATTCTTTGTATAATTTGTAGATTTCCCATCTTGAAAAATTATTTGGAATATGTATTGTCTCTCTATTTGGCATACGCTCTCCATGCTTTGAAAATAAATATTTCATCCATAACATTGCAGTATTTGATAATGGCCCAAACTGTCTTTTATGGCGTACTTCTGAATAAAATGTGGGATCCTTTTCCAAATTTTCTTGAATTCTCGAGAGACGAAAATTCCCAATTGAATGAAACATTTTGAAAGCTTTTTTACAGATAAATAAATTCCTATTATGATAATCATATCTTGAAAATGTAGATTTCATGCACCCAACTAAATATGAATTTTGCAATCTTTTATTCGTTGACAAATATCTCTTCTTGCTCTCTAATGCAAATTTGAAATCCATATGTTTCAAGCAATCTTTTTGGCAACATTCACTTGAAATGAGAGCACTGATAGAACATCTTCTCGTTAGATATCCTGCTCTACCCCTTGTATAACTAGAACAGCTTGTATTGATACAAAAAGGTCTGCTCCTACTCCTTGATACAATATTTCTCGGCAACATATCCATCATTGGATCATCATTTGTATAAGGATTTTCATCATCATTAAGAGGAAGGTTATCCACACTATGATCAGCTGTGCTTTTCAAATATTAACTTGGAGCATATTCTTCATCTTCCCCTTCTTCAGTGCTACTGTCATAGTCCTTAGAATTTGGACTAAATGGAAAATTTGACTCGATGTTGGATATTCTTCCTCATGTGCATTGTCAGTGCTGCTCTCATAATCCATAGAATTAGGACTACGTCGAAAATGTGATTGTTTACTTATTGAAGATGCTACATCCTGTCCTTTGTCACTGCTACCTTTATATTCATTAGAATTAGGACTAAGTGCATCATCCTGTCCTTCATCATTATTGCTCTCATAGTCCTTAGAATTAGGACTAAGAGGACACTATGGCACTCCATTCTTTTGAAATTCATCATCACGCTCTTCATCATTGTTACTTTCATAGTCCTTAGAATTAGGACTAAGTGGACACCGTGACACTCCAATCTTTTGAAATTCATCATCCCGCTCTTCATCACTGCTGCTCTCATAGTCCTTAGAATTAGGACTAATTGGACACCGTGACACTCCATACTTTTGAAATTCATCATCATGCTCTTCATCACTGCTGCTCTCATAATCCTTAGAATTAGGACTAAGTGGACACTTTGACACTCCATTATTTTGAAATTCATTATCACGCTCTTCATCACTGCTGCTCTCATAGTCCTTAGAATTAGGACTAAGTGGACACCGTGACACTCCATTCTTTTGAAATTTGTCATCATGCTCTTCAACATTGTTGCTCTCATAGTCCTTAGAATTAGGACTAAGTGGACACCGTGACACTCCATTCTTTTGAAATTTGTCATCATGCTATTCAACATTGTTACTCTCATAGTCCTTAGAATTAGGACTAAGTGGACACCGTGACACTCCATTCTTTTGAACTTCACCATCATGCTCTTCATCATTGTTGCTCTCATAGTCCTTACAATTAGGACTAAGTGGACACCATGACACTCCATTCTTTTGAAATTTGTTATCAAGCTCATCATCACTACTGCTTTCATAGTCCTTCGAATTCGAACTAAGTGGAATTTGTGACTCTTTATTTATTTGAAATTCTACATCCCCTCTTTCATCAATGCTGCTCTCATAGTCCTTAGGATCAGGACTAAGTGGAAGAACTGACTTTCTATTCATAGTGGAAGAATTCCTGCTGTATTCATCCATATGAATAGAGTTGTTACGCGATGAAGATGTTGATGCTGTATAAATCGAAACTTCACTATCAAGACAATCCATCCCTTTCAAATAGAAGATGTTGAATGGTACAAATGGAGAGTCTCCTAAAGATATTATATAGCTTAGAGAATGAAATTTTCCCTCCAAAAAATTTCGCGAAAATACTTCCCTCCAAAAAGTTTGTCCGATTTATTTCTCTTCATTATTTTATTCTACAATTTATTGAAAAATGTAAACTAATTTTTTTTTTATGAAATAAATCATTAAAGTTAAGATTGTAAACTACAACTTCTACATTAATTATTTTAATAGTTAAGTATATAATATTTACTAAACAATTGAATGTTTTTTTTTGAAATTTTTATAATACATTCTAAAACAAATTAATCCCACATTCACCCCGCTGTAAAACAATTCCATAATATTCGCTTTATCATATTTTCCTTCATCGCCATAAAAAAATTAACATGTTAAAAATTTTTAAAACTAATTAATCTTGCATTCACCGTATGGTAAAACATCTCTGTAATTTCACCTATATACTAAATTCCATTATCACTATTACTTACATTACATCAAGGTTTTCTGAGGTTCGTTGAAAGACTTGGAGCGAATTTGTGGAGCAGCTACATTGCTATCAACAACATATTCAACGAAGAATTCTCGCAATTGAAAGGTCAGTTAAATTTTTTTCCTTGAAAATTTTCATATTAAATTAGTTTAATGAAGTAGATTTCTTTTTAGATTAAAACTTTTTTTTTCAGCCAAATTAACCAATACTTTTGTCGTGAGCATAGTGGGCCCAGTAAACTCATGATGGCAGCCTACCCCACGGCACCATGGCGGCCCGCCCACGGCTGTTGGGGGATTCCGGGAATTGCCCAATAACCACACCACGCGGGCCACCGGGTGGCGTAGGTTGGGCGGGTGGGTGGTAGAGTGTGGGCTGGCGGGCGGGGTTGGGGGCGGATGGGTTGCGGCGCCACGCCGACGGCCCGGGCGGCGGGCAGGCCGTGAGGGGGACGTCGGCAACCCCACGCCCCCACAGCCCCCTCCGGCCTAGCTTCCCCCACCTCACACACTGCCCCCCACACACCCCCAGTCTCCCTTCCGCAACCCCAACCCCCCCACCTCTCCACAACCCTCACGCCCACTTGCCCTCATACCCGCCCCACCCCGCTCAAAATCGCTCAACCCCCCGGCGGGCAGGCAGGCACCGAGTGGGTCCGCAGCCCCACTCGCCTCCACACCCCTCCTAGCCTAGGCGCGCCCCAACACACCCCCCACCCCCTCCCCCGCACCCCCCATCCCATTGATGAGCTTCAGAAATGGGTAACTATATGGGCTCATTTTTCCTATTGTTTCCATTTAATCCACCATTCTCCATATTTTTGAATATATTTATGTCAATTTAGTGAATGGGGATAGTCATTTTACCACAAAGTCTAATGAGTGTTTATTGCAGATTTTTGGACATTTTTGGACCAAGACCGGGCATTTATGAGCAGATTTGCAGCCAAACTCAAAGAAACAGGGTTGAGGACTTATAGGAGGGGTGTCTCCTGCATTAAATAACCCCTTCCTCGAGTTCTCCATTAATAGCTCGGAGTACAATAACCACAAATGATGATTCCAAGGGGAAACTGAGCAGGTCTAGTGAAGTTGTTGTTATCTCAGTTTTAGGCAGTCGAGTTCCTAAAGTTTAGGAGGACTGTTGAGAGTCCTCACTTGTACAAATAAGAAGGCCTCATGCCTCAGTAGGTTATCCATTTGATAGTCTATTTTCGCACTTTAGTGCAGCCGTGTACTCAGCTCATTTTCGAGCTCTTTTTGTAGACAATTTTGTTATGTGACTATTATTTTTTTCATCAATGGAGATGAATCCAGCCTTGAACAAGCACTGATATTTCTAAGGGGGTTGTATCTCTTGGGGTTGGGCCCAACCCAAGTGCCCAACACCTCCTTTGTGTATTTATATGTTTTTTTTTCTTGCATTCATGAAATAATTTTGTTGTTTAGGTTAAATATTGCTTTGTTACTTAGGCTGTTTTTGATGATTAGAATAGTTGTTTTTGCTTCAGGTTGATTAGATAGTTTGCTGAAATAATAGAAGAGGACCCACAAAAAGGCTACCAAGCAGGCCTTGATCTCCTTTCTCCCATCGTGGGACCATGAATTGAGACCAAGGCACTCTTGTTGCCACCAAAACACTGTTTTTGCTTTCCAATGCGATTGCTAGCGTGAGATTTCGAGTTGGAGAAGTTGATAGCAGTTCTATTTACATGCTTAGATCTATTCTTGTTCAGTTTCCATGGCTTTGTTGCATAACTGTCTTTCCATAAAGTTCTATTCAACACTTTCCTGGCTTTTAGGTCAGAATTAGGTTAAAATATGTAAAACTCTGTTTTTTAGTTCTTGCTTGGGACAGTTTTGAATAGTAAGTGTGCATCTCACTTGTAGAACACTCGAGCTTATCATTCTTCCATCACACAAACTGCTCTAGTCTATCTCTCAAGATTTCCTCCACTCATTCACCATACTTTCCCAAATTGCCCTAATTTCTACGTTCTTGTGCAAAATTGCTTCCTTGACCTTTAAACAAATCCAACCATCTCTTTCATGTCTAACTTTCATTGACAAAGTCCTAGACCCTTTGACACCTCCATCCAGCCTTCATTTCCCTTTTCCCACCATTTTTCCACCTTTAAACCTCCAAAAACCACTTTCGGCCTCCTCTTGTAGAACTTCTTGTAGATCCCCTGCAACCTCTTGTAGAAATTCATGCGAGTGAATTTTCGAAGTCTGATCGGAGTGGAAGCCTCCAGAAGGATACTAGGGACTCCTTAGGTCCTCTCCACAACTTCCCAACCTCCTGCAAAATCCAAATCCATCTCCCTTCGCCACCAAACCTCTGCACAGTCACAAATAGTTAAAACACAAGCATAATAATTCTGTATAAAATTGCTCAAAAGTACAAAAAGATGATTTTTCCACATTTTCCTTCAGAAGTAGCTTGAATACATGCATTTTACCTTTTCAGTAGTCAATGGCATCCATTTTAGTAGTTTCATCTCTTTTTCTTGCCAAAGTAGGGTTAGCAGGTAAAACTAGGGCTTGCGTTTCCTTCCAATTTTCATCGTCTTTCTGCAAGTAGAATCGCCTATTTTGAGTTAGCTTTCTTCCATCACAGTTAAAAGATTCTTCTGAGAACTCATAGAAGTTGGCTTAAGCTCTTAGCAAACTTGTGCCAGCTGATCAAGTGACAGCCTGCAGTAAGATCTAGTACTTGTGCATATAGCACCGTTGCTTCCAAGTTTGTTATGAACTACCGGGTTGATAAGAGTAAAGTAGGGAGTCCAAGGAGTTGCAACATCATTGCTGCAATATTGGAGCTCACCATCTTTTTCGCGCCGTTGTTGGGGAAGCGTCAGAGTATTTTGTGATTACTATTTTTCTTCTATTTTCTACTGCAACCTTCTGCTAAGTAGTTTATTTGAGTAAGAGTATAGTAGTTGTTTCATTTCAATTATGCAAAAGTAGAATAGACATTTCATGCTTCCATTTCAATTCCACAATTTCAATTATGCAAAACTAGATTAGATATTTTATGCTTTCATTTCAATTCCGCAATTTCATTTCAACAAGCGTAGATTAGCTATTTCCTTCTTTCATTTCAATTCTGCAATTTCATTTCAGCAAAATAGATTAATCATTTCCTGCTTTCATTTCAATTCTACATTTTCATTTCAACAAGATAGATTTTAGTTAGTTGCAATTTGTTGTTTAAGCCATTCCAGTTTTGTAGGTACAAGCAGAAAAAGAAACAAAAAAAGTTTACCCAAAAAAGAGATTTCCTTTCATGCCTCGTAGGAACAGAGACAATTCAGGAAAATTCCTACCCAACACCCCCACCACATCTCTAAGTCACCCTTCTCTCTTCTTTGGTGGCAGTGATCCAGAAGAACCTATAGGTGAACCTCCAGAGATATACGAAGATCCTATAACAGAAGAAGAGCAAGAAACCATTCCTCTTGAGACCATGGCTGAAAACAAAAACAGTAGAGGAAATGGGGAGAGAATAGAATATACCTTTCCTATCCGAGAGACCAATGGGGACACAAAGATGAAAAACATGAATCCCTCAGCCTTACCTCACTTCCATGGATTGACTACTGAAGACCCTGATACCTTCTTATTTGAGTTTGTTGTCCTTTGTCGAACCTATGACTATGTAGAAGATGAGCAAAAGTTGAAACTCTTTCTCTCTACCCTCAAGGATGTAGCACTACGCTGGTTCATGGGGTTACCTGGAAAAAATATCACAAATTGGGCTCAGATGAAGCAAGCCTTTAACAAAAAATACCAGGACTATTATTGGTCAAAGGATACAAAGGAAGAAATCTTTCGAATGACCATGGGAAGTGATGAATCTTTAGAGGACTATGAAGAGAGGTTTCAACTCAGTTATAAAAGGGTTAAGTGCACACTTGACCCCGAATCTCTGAAGTTGGTTCTGCTAAGAGGAGTCCCTATAGACCTTCTAGATACCCTCCATTTGCTGGCTGGGGGAGACATCTACCAGCTACCTTATGATGGCATAAAGACTGTGTTTAGAAACCATTCTAGGGCAGCTAGAAAAATAGGTAGGGGAAGTCAACTTTTAGCCAGTACCTCCTTATCTAGTTCATTCCTTAAAAATGATTTTTCAAATTAGATGGAAGATTTCAAAAGCGAGATGAGATAGACTATTGCCATGCAAATGGATACCTTGCGAATCCAAAAGAAGCAAGAGGAACCTGAGAGGGCTTTGGCCATATTTTGTCCCAGATGCACTAGAAAGCATCCTAGGAACGAATGTCCATTGCACTCCGTAAAACTGTGCTTTGTCTGTGAAGAAGACCATCCTACAAATCAGTGCCCGTCCTTACATGGATTTAAAGCTATGTACCAAGGGGCTGAAGGAGCCACTGAATCACTCTACTTCATGAACCAAAGGAGGCCACATGGACCCAGACCTTACCAGTAGGGAATGCAAGGACATTCCAGACTTATTACAACCCCAACCAAGCTACTCCCATGCCTTCTTGAGGTCCCCCTGCTCATCCTTCCTGGTCCACACCCCCTCCTTGGTCGTATCCATCTCAATACCATACTCAACCAGCTGCTCATTCATTTCATTCTCACGCTAAGCCACAACCTCAGTGGAATGCACCTCATCAGGTGTGGATGCCCCAATACAACTCTACTCCCGCTCTTTTGCCTCCATTTCCTACTCAACCACAACCATTACCTCCTGCTCCTCCAAGACAACCCCAAATACCTACTCAAATGAACCCGAACCCCAATAACAGACAGGCCCAACAGGTATATACTAGAGAAACTACATGCCCTACCTATGCCGTGGAGATTCAAGAGATCAACCTACAATCTGGGAAGGTCATCCCAAATAGCCAACCTCCTCCTAAGGAGGATGAGGAAGAGAAACAAGAAAGTGAACCAAAAGCCATTCCACCCTTTCCTGAGAGACTAACCAGAACCACACAACCGACCCCATAAGAGACTGAACTTCTGGGAGAACTAAAACAGTTATGTGTAAAAATACCACTTCTCCAAGCCATAAAAGATGTACCAATCTACAACAAGTTGATCAAAGAGAAGTGTTTCAGGCACCTAGGCAGGCGCAAGAGAGACGCCCCAACTATCAATATCATAGGACAACTGTCCGACCTGATGTTGGGACAAGTAATCTGTCCAAAATATCTGGACCCTGGGAGTCCTGCAGTCGATGTCCACATCAATGGCACCATAATCCCCCACACCTTGATTGATCTAGGGGCTGCCATTAACGTAATGACCAGGGACACTATGCTCAAACTCAACCTTCAGGGTTCTCTAAGAAAGACCTCAACAGTGCTGCAGTTGGCAAATCACTCCACTGTGACTCCTGGGGGGATTGTGAAAGTCTCGATTGATTCCTGGGAGTACCCTGCTGACTTCTTGGTTCTTCAACCAAAGGAAAAGATATCCTCTCATCCTAGGAAGGCCTTGGTTAGCTACTGCATATGCTTACATCAGTTGTTGAGCTGGGAGCATGACCATCAAGAATGGGCAGATGTCCAAACCACTAGTCCTATATCCTCCTGCCCAACCTCTGCTAGAACATGACTTACCTCTCTAGTTGGAGGAGGAAGATGAGGATGAAGTCTACTCCGCACCATTGTGCACAATGGAAGCTACCAAGGGGGGTCGTTAAACTGAGGATGATCTTATTGATAACTTGATTCAAAATTTGCCCCCCAATATGTTGCCATTAGAAGAGTTGGTGGAAGAAACCCAAGCCAATGCTTTAGTTGATCTCTGTGTGGCTGATCTAACCTCTCTCTGAGTTAAGAATGTGCAATTTGGCCTAGAAAGAACCTTGAATATCAACTCATCCCTATCCACCTCTCAGGAGAAAGAGTTGTGTAGCTTATTGAGTAGCCATTTGGATGCTTTTTCTTGGAGCTATAAGGAGATGAAGGGAGTCCACCCTTTAGTCTGTACTCATCACATTTACATTAAAGAGGATTGTAAACTAGTCAGGCAACCTCAAAGGAGGATGATTCTAGCCCTTAAGGACATTATCAAAGAAGAACTGCAAAAGTTGCTGGATGCAGGATTCATCTACCCCATCTCTGAAAGCAAGTGGGTTTCTCCTTTGGTGCTAGTGCCAAAGAAATATGGGAAGTGGAGAATCTGTGTAGATTATCGAGAGCTTAAAAAGGCCACCAATAAGGACCATTTCCCTTTTCCTTTCATAGATCAAGTGTTAGATGGCTTGGTAGGGAAGAAGTTCTTTTCCTTCCTAAATGGGTTTAGAAGGTACAACCAGATCCAAATCAGCTCGGAAGACCAAGATAAGACCACTTTCACTTGTCCATGGCATACCTCTGCCTACCGGGTCCTTCCATTTGGGTTGTGCAATGCTCTTGCCACTTTCCAGAGAGCAGTACTAAGCGCTGAGTTGGTTCATGATTCAGTGGAAATCTATATGGATGACTTTACCCCTTATGGTTCTAACTTCCAAGAAGCTTTGAGTAACCTGAGGAAAGTTTTAGCCAAGTGTATTGAAATGAACCTGTCCCTTAGTCCTGATAAATGTGAATTCCTAATGACTGAAGGGACCGTGCTAGGTCATACAATTTCTCAGTAGGGATTACAGGTGGATCCCAACAAGATTGTTATCATCCAAAGGGTCCCACCTCCTCAAAAGGTAAGAGATGTTCAGAGTTTTCTAGGCTTAGCAGGGTATTATAGAAGATTCATTAAGGATTTTAGTAAGCTAGCCTCTCCATTGTTTGGTCTTTTAGGAAAAGATGTTGAGTTCATATGGACAGAAAACTGTCAAGAAGCTCTGGCTGCCTTGAAAGGTAAGCTGATAACTGCCCCAATCTTGAGAGGTCCAAACTGGGCCCTACCTTTCCACATTCACACAGATGCCTCGAACAAAGCTATAGGAGCATCCTTAGGACAAGTTGAAGAGAAGCTACCATATGCCATATATTTTATCAGTAAAAACTTGTCCAAGGCAGAATTAAACTACACTGTAACTGAAAAATAGATCCTAGTTGTAGTCCATTCCCTAAACAAGTTTAGACACTACATCACTGGCTATCAAACATTCGTACATACTGGTCATGCTACAATTAGCTATTTGATGAATAAACCTGATGTAAATGCTTGTATAATTAGATGGTTACTTTTATTGCAGCAATTTGATTTAACCATTGTTGATAAGCCAGGTAAGGAAAATGTTGTTACTGATTTTCTGTCTAGACTAGATCTGCTTGCAGGTGAAGAAGGAATGGTGGAAGATCAAATGCCAGATGAACACCTATTTTCTATTTCAGTACTCTCTCCATGGTTTTCTAATATAGCAAATTATTTGGTTTCAACACAGTTTCCACCACACCTGTCCTCAAAACAGAAGAGTAAGATTGTGAGGAAAAGTGCCCCATTCACTTGGATATGGGGCAATCTTTTTAAACTTGGCCCAGATCAGATTTTGAGGCGATGTGTTAGGGAGGAGGAAGTTTTTGACATCCTCCTAACTTGTCATGATGGGCCCTATGGGGGCCACTTTGCAGCAAAAAGGATTGCCTTCAAAATTCTGCAAGCAGGTTACTATTGCTCCACTCTTCATCAAGATGTAAGGAGATACATCAGCCAATGTGACTGATGTCAAAGGATGGGGAAACCTACTCCAAAGGATGAGATGCCCCTACAGCCCCAAGTGACTTTCGAGCCATTTGAGAAGTGGGGCATGGACTTTGTGGGTCCTACCAACCCTCCTTCAAAATATAAGTCTTACATCATTATGTGCACGAGTTACTTGAAAAAGTGGGAAGAAACAAAGGCAATCAAAGCAGCAACAAAAGAAAAAGTATCTGAGTTTTTGAGGGAAAATATCTTCTACAAGTTTGGCTGTCCAAGAGAATTAGTCACAGATCAAGGAAGTCAGTTTACCTCCAATCTGATTGAAGACCTGCTCACACATCACAAGATTAAGCATAGAACATCCACCCCTTATCATCCGCAGGCAAATGGATAGGTGGAAGTCACTAACAGAGCTTTGGAAGGGATTTTGACTAAGGTAGTGAGCAGCAACAAAAAAGATTGGGTAGAACGATTGGTTGAGGCCACCTGGGCCTATAACACTACTTGGAAAACCACCACAGGTTTCACACCCTATGAGTTGGTCTATGGGAAGAAGGCTTTGTTGTCCATAGAATTTGAATATAACACATTAAGGATGGCAGCTCAGCTGGACCTAGATCTTAGCCATGCACAACAGGAAAGATTGCTTCAACTAAATGGATTAAATGAACAAAGAATGCAAGCCATTCTCCACTCAGAGGTAGTCCAACTTCAAAGAAAAATATGGCATGACCGACACCTCAAAAAGAAACAATTTCAGCCAGGAGATTGGGCGTTGCTATATGATTTGAGATACAAAGATTTCAAAGGCAAGCTGAGGACAAGATGGCTGGGACCATATACAGTAGAAAAATGCAATGACAATGGTTCAGTCCTTATCCAGACCATTGATGACGAAGCCATCCCCATGCTTGTCAATGGGCATTGATTGAAGATCTACAGAAAGCCCCTTTCCAAGCAGGATTTCATTGAGACTATGGGTAAATCAATGTTGGTAGTGGAGCAGGTCCCTGTCTCCACTCCACCCACACCCTGAGGAAAAAAAAAACCACAGAAAAAAGAAAAAACAGAGAAAAAAGAAAATGGAATAAAATATCCCTGGGTGAAAACCTCTTGGAGGTGCCCAGCGTAGGCAGTGAGGGTGAAAACCTCCTGGAGGCACCCCAGCTATCTCAAAAAAAAAAGAGAAAAAAAAGTGAAAAGAGAAAAGAGAAAAACCTAACTTCTTTTGAATAAATTGCAGGTTGCAGGAAGGTCATTGCAGGTTACAAGAGGGTCACACAAGAGGAAAAAAGACATGGCCAGGCTGCATGCACCCTTCACAGTCCATAACTCCATCACTGTTATCCTTGCCCAAGTTTTGGTCTCATTTGTTCTGAAATTTCGCATCCTACAGGAAACTCTGTGTATTCTACAGGAGGATCCTGTAGCAACTACAGAAAGGCCAAAATCAATCTCAGAGAAGGACCCGAGGGTTGGAAATTTTTCTATGAGGCCTGTGAACCTCCCTGCCACCATCCATCTTCCTATTTTGCCATTCATCCCTGTACACCTACATCTCCACTCGTTTTTTGTGTCCCTGCACAACCACATATAGAAATTTTGTTTCTTTCATTCTGCAAACAAAAAAAAAATGATGACAAATAAAGGCAGCAACATTTTTACTCATTCCTACGTGATATCCTCTAGCTGTGATTTCTTTCCAGTTGAGACCTTCTTTAGCAGTTTTAGCCCTACTCAAATGTTAGCTTGAATTTCAGAAGGAGAAGTAGCTACAGGAAATCCTACAAGATTCCTGTAGCAACTGATCCCTTTGAAAAACATACTCCAGAGACAGGGTCAGCTCAGCAGGACATATGAAACATGCAATGAGCAATGTTTGAACGTGAGATCATCAGCAAAAGCCCAAGGCCAAGCATGCAGAGCACAAGCAGCAACAAAAACGTGAAAATGAAGTGCCAAAGTTCGAAATATGCATAACACAAGAACAACTGAGCAGGTAAGTGCCTAAACTTATTCCTCGATTACATGAATAATATTTCAAAACTTCATGAACTGTGGGAATGGTCAATTAAATGGGATCGATGGCCAGCTAATTGGCCACCCTGGTTCAGTTACGCACCCTCGTGGAATTCAAATGAGCCCCTTCAAATTCAAACTGCTGAGCAGATACGCAACCAGCACGTGTGGTATGTTAATCCGGAAAAAAAAAAACATTCAGGACTAGTAGTGGTGGCGACATATAATGGGAGTAAGGAAGGTGATGGCAGTCAGGCGGCATGCAGAACCATTATGACTGTGACGTAGGACCAACGATCTGGATGGGGATGATGTACCCATCCAGCCACCTCACCTCCTCACCACGGATTACACCAACAGTTAAAGGACAGTGTGGTTGAAGCCTTCGCCACCCTTTGTTTCATTCTTCATTCATGACGTTCTCGACTACAGTGC
Organism: Pinus taeda; assembly: GCA_000404065.3. NCBI lineage: Eukaryota > Viridiplantae > Streptophyta > Pinopsida > Pinales > Pinaceae > Pinus > Pinus taeda. The sequence continues at coordinate 17,452 of APFE030237935.1, forward strand.
TCACCTACCACTTCCAGAGCAGCAAACTAGTCATCCTCCACCAATTTTATGCCAGTTTTTCAAAATCCTCCTGCCTAGCGAGCTCTACAGGAGCACTGCTGCATTCTACAGGAGCCGAAGGATTCCTACAGGAAGGACAAAGAACAACCCTACAGAAGGAAAACCCGGGATTTTTGTCAAAATTCAAACTTGAAATGAGGTAGGCTTGGGAAACCTCTCTGCATATGACTTATTTGTATAAGGTGGTGGATTAAAAACACAACATTGGATTGGAAGAAAGGAGAGTGAAGCTTAAAAGTCTGCCTGCATATTTTCCCTGAGTTCTTCATAGTTCTCTGTTTTCTTCTCCGCATTCGAAGTCTCTTTTATTCTTTCTCACATTCTACTATAAAGAAAACACATGCAACCGTAGAAACCAGCCTGTGTGAAAAAACCGAATTTTCATATCTGTCTACTCTCTGAAAAAACCATGTGTTATTTATCCTCTGTTCTGTCAAAAAAAATTTATTTCCAAAAGTAGAGAATCAAATTCAGGATAAGAGCAGTTTGAAACAAGGGAAATATTGCAATTTGATGTTGTAAGGAGAAGGCACATGGGAAATTCCTTATCTGGTTTCAGAGAAAGACAAAATTCAGCTATCCCTCTGTTTTTAGTTTTGCCTGCTTTCTCATCTAAGCAATTTAAAAAAAAAAAAAAGCACTAAACACCATGCCAGGAGGTTTTATGAGGAAGGAGCCTTTGAACTCCAACCAATTGCATGAACATCATGAGGTGGTGGCCCTCTTCACCAAGGAAAATTGGATGATTTTCTTTGAAAGAATACATGGATATGATGATGAGGTGACTGAAGAATTTTTTATGTCCTTAAGACCCCACTCGAAAACACATGCTACAACTAGTTTCAGGGGTCTGACCCTAGAGATTACACCTGATTTTATCAGTCAAATCACAGGTCTTCCACTTGGGCTCCCTTGGAGAAAGGAGGAAACATTGGGACAAGTTGCCAAGAAAAAAAAAATTCAACCTGGGGAGCATCCTGTAGAGGATAAAAATGGGGTGAGAAGGACAAGCTTACCTCCTCCATGGAGTGAAGTCAGCTACCAAATAATGAAATACATCACTTTTGAAGAAAGGTTCAACATAATTTATGGTTATCACTTCAGGTTGTTGCATATATTAAGATATGGGATGGACCTACCTCCAACTAGAAAACTCAGTCTCCCATATTTCCTCCTCTAGTCTTTGATAGAATGTGGGACCAAGCTAAATGCAAAGGTCCCAGACTAGTTGGCATACCATGGTCTCATTAAATTAATGGTGGAAGATTCCCTACACACATACACCATCCCCATAGCTTGGGAAATTTTCGGGAATATGTCTAGAGATGATGACATCAAAACTTGGACTGAGGATATTAGCCCATCTGGCAGTAAGGAGGAGGAAGAGAAAGAGGAAATTGAGGAAGAAATGCATGAGGAGACACAAGACATTCAAACAGAGGAAGAACAGGAAACAGAGGAGGGGCAGAAAGAAGAGGGGAAAATTAACAAGCCCACTGTAATACCTAAGGTAGAAAAGAAGACAGCCTTAAAGACAAAGAATAGGAAAAGAACAAAAATTGAGAAGAAAAAGCCCAAGAAAGCCCACAAAGAGACTACCACAGGAGAGGCAGGGACCCAACAAGGGAAAGAGCAGACACCACCAAACATAGAAGAGACACAAGAAGAAATGGTAGACACAAAAAAGACTGTAGAAGATGAAGGGGAAGAACAACAAAAAGAAGCATCCCCTGAAACATAGGAAAAATAAGCAGCAAATGTGCTAGCTGCATTGAGCACTCCAAAAAAACAAAAGGGAAAAAGAAAAAGAGAAACATCCATGTATTTTAAAGCCAGAAGGAGCACCAGGATAAAGGTGGGAAAGCCCCCAATCACCATTAGAAGAACCGATAATAATTGAGGATGCACCTAGTGACAAAAAGGAGGAATCCCCCTCCAAAATCTCTGTTACTTATGAGAGAGGGAGTCCCAAAACTTTCACCTGGAAGGAAAGAATCAGACTAATGGACACCAAAGCAGTTCTACAAGAAGCTAAAACCTCTCTACAGGAAACACTGTCCAAGCTAAAGGAGACTGAAAAATTAGAAGAGGAGGCAGCAAAACAGTCACAAGAGGAAGGCAAGGCCAAAGAGATACCTGAACCAAGCCCTTAGCCTAATTTAGGCTCATATTACAATTTGCTAGAAGGTGGGAAGATCATCCCACAAAAATTTGTTGTGCCGCTTTGTTAGGCCCCTATACTACTAGTGTAACCATTATTGTTATTAGTACAACCCACTTATTATATTGATGTACCCACATAGTGCCCATATTGTTACTATTGTACCCCATATAAGCCCACTAATGTTACTATTGTGGCTTCATATTATTATTGTTAGGTCGGTTGGGTTATATTGTGACTCCTTAGACTCCTATATA
>APFE030237958.1:0-33337 GCA_000404065.3 Pinus taeda
CCCCCCCCTCTAACCCCCCGATTCACTACGTAGGTTAGTCATGGAAAGAATATAACACAACCCAACATTGATGACTTATTTTTGTTTCTGTTATGGGACCATCCTCATACAGACAAGGCATCACCATTTTGGCTCTCCATATTTTTCTGTCTCATCTCCTCCATCAACAAGGATGAGAATATTTCATCAAACTGCAAGGAAGTTACATTGCTACCTATTGCAATAACCAGACTATCCCACGAATCTGGTAGAGAACACAACAAACTAATGCACTTATCTTCATTTGAAATTTTAATATCAACATATGATAATTGACTTACCACAGTATTAAATGCGTTCAGATGCTCTGTCACCAAGTCTCCATCTTTCATCCTCAAGTTATATAGCTTTTTCCGAAGGAACAGTTTATTCACTAGAGACTTAGATTGGTACAAAGTCCTTAACTTGTCCCACAAAGCCTTCATCGTAGCTTCCCCTGATACATTCAACAATACTGAATCCGAGACACACAATTGTATTGTGCTCTTTGCCTTCTGATCCAACTTCTTCCATTATTCATCGGACACTCCCGTTGGTTTAGTACCTAGATCTACCGCGATCCACTGATCTGTATGCACCAACAGATCCTCCATCTTGAGTTTCCACAACTCAAAACTCTGACCATTAAATTTCTCGATCACTATCTTTCCACTGCTCGCCATCTTCTTTCACCACCAGAATCAATCTCGTAGTTCTCCCATTGAACAGGGCCTACCACAGGCCCGAGCGAAACCCCTCAGCAGCAAAGGCGTCCCTTTGAAGCCAAAATTGCTCTGATACCAAATGTAGTTTTTAACCCCGTAAAAAAATTACCTACATATGAATTCTAAAACACAGAAAATAAACAATGCGAGAGCATAACACATAAAACATATATACACAGAGATTTCCCCTAGATCCCAAAACCAGGACTACCAGCTTAATTTTTCATTATATTCCTTTCAATGTTATAATACATATTTATACATGTCGAAACATCCAATACCATTGACTGAAAACCATCGCATCCAATACCATGGACCGAAAACCATCGCCTCCAAAAAAACATGTGCAAAAATTATGCACAAAACCATAGGTGGGTCCGCCCAACTTAACATAGGGTCCAAAACCAAAATTTTCTGGGGTGCTGCCCCGGACCCCATAAAGTGGGGTTACGGGTACACCTCAAACCCCTTGTGACCTCCCCGGCTACACAATTGGCGCAACAAAGGGGGGCTTCGCCCCCCCTCTAACCCCCCGGTTAACTACATAGGCTAGTCATGGAAAGAATATAACACAACCCAACACTGTTCTTAATGTTTTTCGATACATAGTGCAAAGATTTGGACTCCTTTAATGTGCCTTGATGTTGGGCTTTGTTGTGTGGTGTTATTGCCTTTGGTGTTTGTATACTTGGGTCGAAAAACTGGAGATTAGGCCTCGGGCCCAATATTTTGGTAAAACAGAGCTTTCACCCTCATAATAAACTCGAGAAACATAATTTTTACCTTGCTAATAAACCCAAGAGCATTAATGTCTTTAAAGACCAATTTTATTTGCCCAAGCTTATCATTTTTTGCCCAAAATTCTGTATATTTTTTGTTGTTGATAAAACTGATGCTAACAATTTGCTGCCTGACACTCAAAAATGATTGAAGTCTTAGATGTTTTTTATTTTTATTTTTATCGCTACATGAACGCTACCAAATTAAAAGGAATCGCTAATTAAAAATTTATAGAATTTAGGGCCCCGAGAGGACCCAAAAGAAATGAATTCAAATAAATCTTTCATGTGATAACATCTAGTTCCAATGGGGACATTTTCCTCTTTGCAAGGCAGCAAAGAACCCATAGACCAAGTATCTGTAACATCCTAAAATAACTATGAAACTTGCAACCGACATTCTAAGACCTGATTCCATGATCTACTTTTCAACTGAAACCAAACCCTTTGAAAACAAAACTGCAAATTGAAAATTGAAATGAACTAAATGTTGACGCTGAAACTTGTCTACTGCAATAAAATCACATTGAAACTTTGTTGCAAATAAATTGATCTTATTTATTTACAAATCATCCTATTCTAGCTAGTTGAGATGATGTATTATGTAATCTCAAATTTCTAATGCAGCTAATCAAGGAACTTATATGCAAACCAGACTTCTTGACTATGCTTGAATAAGATAAATCCCTGAGAATGTAATGGAAGCTCATCATAAATATTCTCTTTATAGTGAAACCATGGATGATAATTCAAAATGGAAAATTCTTCCATATAAATGGCTATAGAATCATCTAAATCAAGCCTTGGTTGATGATCATGAACATATGGCTATAGGATCATCTAAATCATGCCATGGTTGATGATCACAAACATATCTTGCTATTTGATTCTCGTGATTAAATTTTTCACATGTGGTGTCTATTTGAAACTCATGATAAAAATTAGAAGTTTCCCCATTCTTAATATAAAAAAAAAACAATAACTCTTGTTGTTTCTGCTATAAATAAATTTCAAAAGAATGATTGTGATCTGAAAGAACATGGAGTATTTTTTGGGCCTTTGAAGCTTCAAGATCTATCTCATTGTCTTTGGCAAACTCTTCTAAAAATTGAATCTTAAATTATGAGCTATAATTGCATGACTTTAAATAAGAAGATGGAAATGAAGAAAAAATTTCATCCACTTCACTATCAATATACATATCATTCCATTCTCTACAATCTTGAATGGAAAAAGGGTTTGCCACTAACTTTGTCTTCTCCATCCATGTTTCCATAAAGAAATAGATCTTATTGACTTAGCAAGAAAATACTTAGCCCAACTTCTACAATTTCCTTGGAATGAATCATAGAATAGTATTATGAATACATCTTCATTCTTGACTTTAAGAGAATCAATAAAGCCACAGAAATTTGAGATATGTTTCAAAGTCAAAGTCAAACCATCTCCACTAAACTTTGGGCCATTCCTTAAAAAATATTCATCCTTAGGTAAAGGATTAGCCAAATAAAAAATATCTGAAAAGTCCAAACCTATGTACCTTGAAAGGATAGAAGCAACATTTGAGTCCCTCATTAGTCGAGTGGGTCACCAATGAACTCCTTGAGCAATGAATCCTCCTAACATTGGAGTTGCCATTAGTACTTTGATATCTGGATCTCCCTAACATAGGAGTCTCCAGGTTAAAGATGCACAACCATTCTCATGTGTTTGACATCTATTCACCTTCAGCAATTAGATTTAAAATGTTGCCATTCTCCGAGGTAATTTCCTTGAAGCTTTCGTCTCCTCGACAACGACGCCAAGATGTTATATCTCCATAATCTTCCTGGTTGTGAAAGGAAAACTTGAAGGTAACATTGAACCAATCTTGAAAATCAGAAGTTGGCCCTTCCAATCCAGAGAGGGATCTCTCTATGGCTTAGTTATCTAGTGTCACTTCAACAACTAGTCATGTAATCAACACAATGGCCAGATCTTCAATAGGATAAGGATTTTAAAATTGTGGTTTGGTAGAGTGGACAAAACCATTGGGAATGGAGTCTAACTGGCTTAAAACTTAACCAAATTTAAAATCATTGGATCATCAACCTACAAAGGCAATATAGGTAGATTTTTCCTAAATCATCAAGTCATGGTGAGCTACAATGGTGAAGGGAAAAAAATTGTCCACTACACAGGAGCACCCAACAAAGGATGAATTCCACTACAACTTTAGAAAGAAAGGGTGCAAATATTTAATTACTATGAACCTAGAGAATCTAAAATAAATTCTGATTAATTTTTTGTTCAATTAAATTTTGAAAGAAAACCATTCCAAAGGAATAAATAGGATGGAAATAATCACTTCTGAAATACATACCAAAAAAATCTAGCACATGAACCTTTGAGTCAATAATCAAGTCTTTTCATTAAAATTTATGAAGAATCTTAATATCCAATAGGCTTGTAACACTCTAAACCATACCTTTCTTCCTTACAAAACATCTAATATATTAGACATTACACTAAACTATTGCATGATTTTGGGAAACAAACATAACCACCAATCTAAAACTAGCATTGGTTATAATGATTACAAAATATCTAGAGCTGTTAAAGTCTCGAATATACCATTATTTCAACTGGTTATTGATTCTTTCCTTGAAAAATGGGATATCACTTCCAGTTGTGTCCCTTTGCCTGACATCTCGTTACTTTTAAATATTCAAGATGCTCTATAATCTGGAAGTGATATTCTTCTACTACTAATTTCTAGACCTGCAAATCTCAACCACTATTGAGTTTCGATGCTTAAAGAATAGAAGTAATTTTCACATTGTTGACTGGTGAATTCAAACTTGACACATGTCACCTCTTTGAATACTTTTTCATATTGCAAAGGTATAGGACAACACTCTATTTTTGTATACGTGAGATCAAACGTTTGGAAGCAATATGAGCAACCCTAGCCAAATGATTGATAATCTCCCTAAAAAATATTTGAAACGATTCTTGGCACTCTTTGGATTTTATTTTAGTACAAAATAGTTATGTTCCTCAGTTGTAGAGGGAATTCAAAACCTGGGCAAACCTGGTTTGCACAGACATTTTTTTCAAAATATTCAAACATCCTCTGCGTACCATATTTCCTTATACTTTTGTACAAAGGCTATTTGCTCAAGATTTTAATATGAAGGTGCCATAATTGTACCTCTTCAATTTCAACATTTTAATCTTAATCTGAAGATTTTAGTATGTTGGAAGCTGAAGATTTTAATCTTAATATGGTGGAAGCTGAAGATTTTAATCTTAATCTGAAGATTTTAATTTGCTCAAGATTTTAATCTTAATCTGAAGATTTTAATCTTAATATGGTGGAAGCTGAAAGGATGTTTATAATTCTTGAGACAAAAATAATCTCATATAATCCGTTTTGTGAACACAATCCTTCATTTTCAGGTGCTCTTTCATCTTTAAGCGAAAGCCTTTTTGGGAAAAGTTTTTCGAATCACACATTCTAGAGGTTGAATCATTGCTATTAGCTGGCGATTTTAACTTGACTCTTAGTTCTGATGAATGCTGGGGGAACTGCAGGAAAATTGACTCTCTGGCTGAGAGAATAAAGAAGGAATTACTCTACAGGGACTTGGCGGACATTGCTCCTGACAGAATGATGCCGACCTGGGACAACTGCGGGACCGGGCAGGCATACATAGCCAAGAGAATTGACAGAGTCATTATACATGCTAGCATCATAGGATTTCTAGGTATGCCTGTATTATCAATAGGGAATGATCATACATCCGATTACAGGCCTATCTTTCTTTCCTGGCAGGGGAACATAAACAGAGCCGGATACCCTTTTAAATTCAATAGAATACACTTGGAGGACCTGTCCTTTAATGAAGTCATATAAGGGAATTGGAAGCACATACAGGAGTCTGAAATGGCTCCCTTCATGCCATTCCGCGAAAAGTTAAAGAGATTGAAAGTAGTCTCGAAAGAGTGGCAAAAAAATAAAAAAAAAGATGGATAAGGAGGAATTAATCTGCATCCGCAAGGATCTGGACTCCCTCTGTGTGTTGTCCGACCCCAATTACCTTTCCTTTGATAAGAAGAACATGATTAGAAAGCTGGAAAAAAGGAAAAATATGATCCTTCTAAAAGAGGAGGAATCATGGCGTCTCAAGAGCAGAGCCATCTGGATAAAAGCAAGAGACAGAAATACTAAGTTCTTCCACAAATTCGCAAGCGCAAGAAGGGAAACAAATTCTATCTGGAGCATAAGAGATGATCAGGGGAACATACTCACATCTCAGGATCAGATCACGACAGAGGCAGTGCGGTATTTTCAAAATCAATACAGAAGAAGGGAGGTTATCTTCCAAGACGCTCTTTGGGGTGTTGAGCTAGTGCCTGAAATGTTTAATGATGCTGCAAATGAAGACTTCATAAAGCCTATCTCTGAAGATGAACTTCTAAAGGCCATGAAATCCTTCAAAAAGGATAAAAGCCCGGGGCCTGATGGTTGGCCAATAGAATTTTTTCTACATTTCTTTGACCTCTTCAAATCGGATCTGTTGCGCATGGTTGATGTTTCCCGGATGGTTGGAAACATTCACTCAGCAACCACCTCAACTTTCATCTCGCTTATTCCAAAGAAGCATAGGTCTGAATCCTTTCAGGATTTTCGGCCAATCTCTTTATGTAACATCATGTTCAAAATCATATCAAAAATTGTTGCGGAGAGAATGAAGCCTCTACTAAACTCCTATATCACCAGAGACCAACATGCTTTTTTAAAGGGCAGATTCATCTTGGACGCGGTCGCCATGACCCAAGAAAGTCTTTTTAAAATGATATCAAAGAACTCGGATGTGGCAATCCTCAAGATTGACCTGCAAAAAGCTTATGATTGTGTTGGGGCTTTCTGAGAATCCTGCTGGCGAAGATTGGACTAAACTCCCAAGGTGTTAATTGGGTCATGTCTTGTGTGGAGAACGTAAAATATTCGGTGATTGTGAATGGAATCCCCTCGGTCTTTTTTCAAGCTGAGAGGGGACTCCGACAGGGATGTCCCATTTCCCCATTGCTTTTCATACTGGTGATGAACTCACTTAGTCTCCAGATTAACAAAGCCGTCGCAGATAAGAGATGTCTTCCAGTTAAGATCTGTAAGAACATCTCCATCTCACATAATTTTTTTGTTGATGATGTTCTCATCCTTGCTATGCTTTGCAGGGCCTCCTGGGCTTGCATAAAAGACATTCTCTCTAGATTCCAGAAGGCTACAGGTCTGTTTATAAATAAGGAAAAATCCTTCTTGTTCCACAATGATGTAAAGATGGATATTGTTCATTGGATTTCAGACCAGATGGGTATAGCTCCATATTCAATACATCACGGGTTCAAATACCTGGGCTTCTCTTTAAAGGCAAAAGGATATACTATTAGGGATTGGCAATGGCTTCTGGATAGGTTTTACAAGAAGATTGCACGATGGGAATATAAATTCCTCTCAATTGCTGGTAGACTTATATTAGCTCAGTCTGTCCTCTGTCAACTATCAGTCTACTGGGCTCACATTTTCTACCTTCCTGGCAGTATTATTAAGCACATGAACAGGTTGATTGCTAACTTTCTTTGGGGAGGTCATGCATATCAGTGTAAAATTCATCTTGTCAAGATGGCATCCATCTCTGTTCCTAAAAGTATGGGTGGATGGGGCTTGAAAAACATTCGCACCTTTGGTAATGCTCTTCTCTGTAAGTCTTTCTACAGAGGAATATATGGGGATGGGCTGTGGAGTAGACTCGTAAAGACTAAATATCTGAAGGAAAAGATCGAAGACTTTTGGTACAGGAAGCAGATCCTTGGTACCAGAAGCGGCTCGATGATTTGGCAAAGCCTGCGAAAAGTCCACCCTTTTTTCATGGAAAATTTTTGCTGGACCTTATATTCTGGATCTAACATTTTTATTGCTTTTGACTCTATTGTATCGGGCCGGGGGTTCACTTTTCCTCATCCACTGTTATGTAATCTTCATAGGCTGGGAGTCTTTACGTGGGATAAGTTGATTAAGGGATGGTCTGGTGCCTCTCCGATTTGGAAGGATGGAGAGGAGCTTCATTTACCTCGTCAGATGCTTCCTCTCTAGCTGAGGGTAAAGGCGAGACTTGTTTGTTTGGGGATCTCCCGAACGGGAACATATGATAGTCTAGTATGGTCTATCCATAATCCTGTGAGCGTAAAGAACATTTATGCTGACATGATTTCTGTCGTTGCTGAAAATCCTCTTCCACTATTTCCTCCATGTTTTTGGAAAGCCATATGCCTGATGAAGATGATCATTTTCTCCTGGTTGCTATTTCGGAACAAAAATCTTACATGGGAGACACTACAAAGGAGGAATTGGCAGGGTCCAAGTAGATGCTCCATGTGCCTCAATGCCTCGGAATCAAACTTGCACATGTTCTTTCAGTGACCTACGTCCCTCATAATCTGGTATGATTTGTCTACTTTTTTTGTTTTCCCTCACATCATTTTTTCTTCTATTCAGGAAGGTTTTCTCTGGTGGAGTAGACAATCCCCCCTGGAGATCGTTGTTCATTATCACTTGCTGGTATCTGTGGAACTGGAGGAATGCGCACATTTTCCAAGACTCCAAGGAACCTCTCCAGGATATTCTTCAGCATATTTTGGCTTGCTATGATTCCTATCATTAATATTTTACTACATCAACATGTGATCCCATCTAATGCCGCAAGTTGTGATTCTGCATGAGGTTTCTGCTTTTCAGTATCGTCTCCAACTATTTGTTTTGGATCCTCCTCATATAGGCAGGGCGTAGCTGCCCCCTCCTTATATGTTTTCGAATGAAATATCCTTTTTGCTACAGCCTTGTAAAGTTTTGACACATCTCCATCAAGCTCCTTGATCAACTGATCCTGGAGATGCATTATATATTGTCTCTATCCTCTTTCATGTGCATTTCTGAACTGGTCCGACATTATGTTTTCTGCTAAGGATGAAAGACATTATCTGCCTATATGGGAATCTGTCTGCATTATTATGAAGAGGTCTGGGCATATCCATGCCAAATCAGTCATCTTGAATTATGTATTGAAGATCTTTATATACTCTTAATATAAAGCTATGCTGTTTTTTTTCTCTGAAAAAAAAAATGTAAAATTCTAATGAAACTATCTGAAATAGAACTTCTAGTTCAGGTTCAAATTCTAGTCTCCAAAAATTGTCATTTTAGTGGGCTTAACAGTCATCTTTCCCCGATCAATATCTTCAGCCCACAAATAAAATACATGCATAACCTCCTCACACACTTTTGATGGTGATACAATACTAGCAAGATGCTTCATTATCTTGATATAACCATCAAAATAAGGACTCGATTATACACAACAATCATTTACAAAAAAATTATGAAGAATTAAATAGATTTGGCACAAAACTCAAAAGAACCTTTGATCAATAACATGAATCTTAGTGAAAGATAGTGTTCACTTTAAGCCTCCGCTTGTTTTACAAAGTGGATAGTAGACTTTACAAATTTTCTAAATAGAGCCAAGGTAAGCATGCCTAAACATAAAACAATATTACCCAATTTTCCACCATTATTTGCATATAGAACCCCTTTCTGTACTTTGACCCTTCAACCATGACTATTCATAAGCCAATGTTCAATTTCAATCTTATACACCTTTAGAAAAATGGAACATCTAAGATTTACGTGACTATCTAGAGTTGAAGAATCATTCATATTGAAACAAATCCTTGAGATGATGCAAAATCGTTCATATATGTTGCTTAAACCAAATTTAGGGAAATTTCCCCAAAGCAATGCGCATACTCTAAATTTAGTCGAGATATTGTACATGTCAGACCAAGAGGTAACTCCTCAAATGAAATTGTGTTTCTTCATTAAGATTACTCATGGATATATACAAGGAGGGAGAGACTCTTTTTCTTCACCTCCCAGTGTCTCTTCATATTCCTATTCTCCATTCATATTCGTATTTAAATTATTTACATATATTCACCCAATCCCAATGATTAGGTGTCAACATTTCCCCCCTTAATTTGAAGGGATGTTGGTGAGTCCAAGCATCATTCTGAACCTTTCAAACAAGTTTATCTTCCAAGCGCTTTGTTAAAGATGTCTACAATCTGCTCATTAGTGGAACAATGGCGTAGATGGATTCTCTTGGCCTCAACATGATGTTGAATCAGATGGTATTTTGTATTGATGTGCTTCGCTTGATCATGGAACTTTGGGTTCTTGGCCAACTTTATTGCAGAGGTGTTGTCAACCATGATTGGATTTGAATGCACTTGTTTCACTTGCAAATCTTCTAGAATTTTCCTGAGCCACACAATTTCCTTTGTTGCCTCAGCTGCTGCCACATTTTCTGCCTCTGTTGTGGAATCTTCTGGAACTAATTGTTTGCGTGATCTCCAGGAGACAAATTCTAATCTAAGACTCATAACATAACTTGAAGTAGATACCCTAGTTTCTTTCTCTCCATTGAAGTTTGAATTAGAGTATCCAATCAAGCTGAAGTTGGCCACCTATGTATACTTGAGTACAAAGTCTTGAGTTCCCTTCAAGTACTTTAGAACTCTTTTTGTAGCAGACCAATGTCCCTCACAAGAATTTTGCATAAACCTAGAGATGATTTCAACAACAAATGGAATGTCTAGTCTGGTAGTAGTCAGGTAGTTGAGACTTCCTACAAGCTGTCTATACTTTGTTACATCCTCAAATTCTTTTCCTTCAATGGATGTGAGCTTGAAGTTTTGTTCCATTGGAGTAGTCAAAGGATTGCACTCATCCATGCCAAACCTGTTCAATCGATCTCCAATGTACTTCTTTTGAGAGAGGAATATAGACTTCGGATGTTGAGTTACTTCAACACCAAGATAGTAGTGAACATAGCCCAAGTCAGTCATTTCAAAACCTTTCCTCAATTCCTTCTTTATGAATGCAATGTATCTCTCATTGTTCCATGTCATCAAAAGATCATCTACCTTTACCACAATATATACAACTATTTTGCAAAATTTCTTGATAAACAAAGTTGCATCATCAAGATCATAATGTTTGAAGTTGAGTTTCACAAGATGCTCAGTTAACTTTTCATATCAGGCCCGTGGTGCTTTCTTGAGGCCATACAAGGATTTCACAAACTTGCATACCTTGTGTTCTTGGCCCTTAACAATAAATCCTTCTAGCTGGGACATAAAAATATTCTCTTTCATATTTCCATTCAAGAAAGCAGTTTTTACATCCATTCAATGGACTTTCTAACTGTTCCGAGATGCCAAGGCAAAGAGTGTCTAGATGGTCGCCCATGCAAAACATTTTTCCACAAGCTTGGATTTGTGCTTGTCAAGTGAGACATCAACTTTACACTTGTTATTGGAGACCCGCTTGTAGCCAACTAGTTTGGTTCCCAATGGAGGATCAACCAGCTTCTAAGTGACATCATCTAGCAAGGCATCATACTCCTTTTGCATTGCTTCTTTCCACTCATCATGAGAAGCAACTTCTTTGAAAGAAGTTAGTTAAAAATATGTACACAAATTCAGTTCACAATCATAATAAACATCCATATCAACGGGTGAATCATAATTGTCTACATCAGGTCCTCCATTTTTCTTGGTTGAACTTCTTGTTCCTGTCTTTTCAACCTCATCAGGATGAACACTTTCAAGTGTCTTTGTGAACCATTTTTGAGGAAATTTCTGAGATGGCCCAGGCTGCTCAGTTGATTGAGTTGGGACCAAATCAAGATTGAGTCTCCCAATATACCAATCACATCACTCAAAGTATCATCAGTGGTTGGAGCTTCATGTGGGGGAGAGAGTGCTTCAAAAGAAGATTCCACATATTGATCTAGTATAGGAATCCCCCCTTCAAGATGTGGAATTTGATTATAATATTCTTGAAATGATTTTGCATGTCCGAATCTATCCAAGCGATCAAGCCACTGCTCAACGGCATTTTCATCTTTGGAAGATTCAAGAAAGATTACATCTCTAGATACAACAAAATTCTTATTAACTTCATCATAGAGATGGCATGCTTTGGACTTATTTGAATATATCTATTAGTATAGGTCATTTTTCTAATGACTTGATGGGAGAGAGAGTTATTTGGCTAATGGATGATTAGAAATCCAAAAATAGAAATGAATTATTATTTTGAGTCTCCATGGTAAGTTGAATGTGGAAAATAAGCTATTAAGATAGTCAAAGAATGATATAAGGGTTGGTTAAGCATGGGGATAAATGACAAAGGTATCAATAGAGAATAGAAACCAACACTCAAGTTTGAAATGGAAACTCTTGAGAGTTAGTTTTCAAAGTGTTCTATCTAAATGTTTGCTCAAATAGAACATAAAATGTTTGTTCATAAAATTTATTTTTGAAATTAAAGAAAGTAGAGGTGAGGCATAACTTATGAAAATTTGTGATTCAAATCATCCACGGTATTGTGTGCATCTTGTTGACGTTTCGAATCCCAATGGGGATCCATCTTCAGAGCAAAAATTTTGAGTAATAGATTGGAGGAGCTTACCGACTAAAACCAAATAAATACCTAATGCATAAAAACAAAAAACCAATTAATTTCAAAAAACTAACCCTAAACCTACATAAAAATAATTAATAAATTAATAAATTAAAATATTTTAATTTATTATATTAAATGTAATTATCTTAACAATCGCTATTAATTATATTATCAAATATCAAAGATTTAATTTATTTCCTAAAGATTTTAATTTAAGCGTAAGTTACAAACCCTCAAATTAATTTATTTTATAGAACTTTTTATTTAATTGATTTTACAAAACTTTTTATTTAATGTGTAATGAATTACACATATTTTAAATAAGAAACTTATTAATCTATTCATCAAATAATAAGTGAAATCTTTTATTTTACTAGGAATAAATTAATAAATTTATTTTAGTAGTAGTAAATTAACATGGTTAAAATCTCGTTTAAAAGTGAGAAACTAATTAATTTATAAGTAATATTAATAATAAATGACTAATAATAATTAAATAAATTTAAATTATTTATTTTTTTAGAATTTGTATGTTAAATTAATATTAATATCTATTAGTAATAATAAGAGTAAAGACTAATTTTATTAATATAGAATTAATAAATAATAATGATTATTAACTAATAATATTTATTTATTTAATAATATTTATTTATTTATTCTTAATGAATAAATAAATAACTGTTATTATGAATAAATAATATAAATACATAATTATTAATAATAAATTATTTATTTATTAATAATTAATAATTAATAATTAATAATCTAATCACTTCTTGATGGTTGTTCATTAATTTTTTTTAATAAATCTCTTTTACGAGGTTATTATTAATTATTAATTAAATAAACTTATTAATGTTTCATAAGTATTTATTTATTGATGTTTCATAAATATTTAGAAAATAAGGTTAGGAGAGAGGATTCATACCTGGAATACTATACCTCAAAAGACCTTGGAAGCGTTGATATGCCTAATCACGGGAAGTCAATTTCCACTCATCTCATTCCCACTATCCTTGTTGAGGTTATTCAAGCATTTCCTAATCTCAAGCGCTTCTCTGATTTTCCCTTTTTGATAAGTTATGTCTCTTTGAGGCATAACTTAATTAGATTCTAGGTATCATGGTCAATAAACTTAGAAATGAGGTCAAGCGTTTCTAGAACAAGGATTTTAATGTCTCATGTAAGGTTTAATATCTCTTCCACCTTGTTGAGATAAGATTTGAAGGAATCAATATCTCTTAGAATTCAAGGTTTTGGTGATGTATTATTGTTGAATATGGTAGCCATGAGTGTAAGCTATATATATATATATGTATAATCATAATCAAAACTACCATATCATATTAATGAACCTCAAATTTAATAAGTGGGATTATATATATATATATATATTAGAAATGACCTTAATGTCATTTTTTAATTTAAGAAATTGTTCTTCTACACAAGAATATGATACGATGGATTATTAATTTTTTTGGGTGATATGAGCATGAAATTCTTGGGCCATCTCTTCCATGTACGCTTTATTTGTTTTAACATTATAGTATATGTTAGCTCTTGTTTATCAATTTTTAATACTTTCAAGATGTAATTGATTGTTATCTATTAACTATGGTGATATCTTTCATTTTTTATTACTTGAAAGGGTGTTTATATATTACATAGTTACATTAATTTGACTAGAAACGTCTTGATTTTGATGTGGCTTGGTTATCTTATATGTCACATGGTTGTATTTGTATTGGTTACCAACTGATTCAAGATCTTTTACTTATAGATGCATCAAAATTACATAAAACGAAGCTTATTAACTATGGAACTTAAAAGCACATAAAACAATGTGGAAATAACAAGATAACCATGAAACCATGGCACAGAGATTTGATTACAGAGTTCATCCAATTTGGACTACGTCTTTGGGTCATTCTCAATAGTGGGGAGGCCTTCATTCATTAAGTGGCATAAAAAGAGATAAAGTACAAGAAACATCCAATTACAATCCTTATACCTCCAAGTTGGAAGATGGACAAAGAATGGAGAGCCCAGCTTCAGAAACAGACAATACCCCTAAATACCTGGTGGAAAATCTTGCAGAATCACCCATTCGAACACCCAATTTAGAGGAATGAAGATTTTTCACCTTCTCATAACCTCCCTACTGCTCATGGCAAGGTTCCAGCCTACTGCCAGGTTGAGTTACTATTGTACGCAATGGTTTTTGAACTCTTGTTCCAGTCTCTCTCCCTTTTCCTATGCAGATAGTCCAATATATACCTTTGATCAACAGATTCCTTAGTCCCAGGCAGTTTCAACAAATGACAAGTATAGCAGGCAGGTGGTTTCACATAGAGAATCTTGGACCTAGAATAGTATGCAGGTAATAACCTGTTAAACATGGAAAAAACACCATCGATAATAGTTCACAGACCATTTTCGCATTAAACCTCAAACGACGGATGAATTGGTGTATTACTCTTGAACCCGACGGCTTTATTAGCGACGACCATAATATATCGGCGTTGATAGCCCCATAGCAAATCGCAATCGATTGAAGCCAGGGGTGATTCTCCATATGGGCTGCTACATTGTGCGATATGTGATGCGCGAACTGGTGGACCCGACGAGTTTTCAAAACCACACCCTATACTGTATTGCATTCGGGAATATCGGCGTATCACAATTGATTGAACCAGAGGGTGTTACTGTTATAGGTATGCTGCATTATGCGATATGTGATATGTGATATCACAATCAAAACCCTGACTGTTGGGGACCGATTCTGAAAAAAGTTGTCCCTTTGCGATGTGATATGTGATCATCGCATTGCACCCTTTCCTTCTTGGGGCCGATTTGTAACCACCAACCTGCCTCCGATCTGCGATTGCGATATCTCAATCACAACTCGGTAGTGATGGGAACCAATGCTTTACCTGTAGACCTTTGTCTATTGCGATTAGCGAACTGCACCCCGCCACTTGGCATTTCCGCATTCGCTAAAGAGTTATGCCAGGTCATTTTATCCTGCCACTTGTCCAAGTCAAACCTGAACTTTGACTTGCTCTAACTTCTTCATATGAGCTCAGATTCAAGTTTCGTTCACATTGTTGAAATCAAGATGATGAGCACTTCCATCTGATGCTAATTTTATTGAGATTCTACCACTTTGAGTTTAGATCTTTTTTACCATGCCACTGGTACCTTTTAGAGATCCACCTAGATCAATCCTCCCCACTAACAACTTTTGGACCGCCAAAAGACCTTTCAGTCAATTGGTAAGTGAGTAAATTTTTCCCTCACTTTTTCTTTCTCCATCCATCTAGATTTACTCGGATGCATTCCTTTAAAGCCAACACGAATGTACTCCACATCTCCCCGTCATTAAGTTCTAGTTTTCCTGTCGAGTATGATATCTTTGGGCAACTTGTCTAGATACTCTAGTGAAAAATCATCCACTGTAAGAATATGTGTAACCTATTTGGTATTCATAATCAATGGAGGTTCGTAAAGCTTCAGGTTTTCAACATTCACTATTGAGTACATTTGCATATAAGTGGGCAAGTCAAGACGAAAATCATTGTCTCCAATATTTGCCAATATGGTGAAGGGACTATATCGAATGGGTCTCAGTTTATTCCCTTCCCCCTTCATTCTATCATTTCCGATGTGGAGCCATACCTTGTCCCCAACTTGAAACTGATGGTCAACTCAGTGCTTATCATGTCAAGCTTTATACTGAGCCTAACTCTTCTCCAACTGCTCTTGTACTACCTGATGAATCACATGTATCCACTGAATAAACTTCCGTGCCTTGTCCCTATCATCTCATCCATTTCCATCCTCATCTTTCCCAAAGACCATGTCTAAGGGATCCCTTGGTAGATAACCAAAACATGTCTCGAATGGTAAGCTCTGTGTTGATGAATGTATTGCTCGATTGTATGCATGTTGCACATAAGGAAGTTGTTCATCCCACAACTCGGGACATTTTCCACAATAGCCTCGTAACAAGTGTACCATAGTGCAGTTGATGACCTCTATCTTCCCATCGGTCTGCAGATGAAATTTCGTACTTCTTTTCTTCTTTGTGTCCATCATTCTCCACAAGTTGGTCTAGAACTCTCAAGAAAGCGAGAGTCTTGATCTGACACAATAGATGTGGGCAACCTAAAATGGACCCAGACATGCTAAAAGAAAAGATAAGCTCACTGCTTATCAGTGACCTGCTTTTTACAAGGCATTAAAATACACATTATACTAAAATGATCCACGATGACATACAAATAGTCATGACCTTTCCTAGACATAGGCAAACCACCTACAAAGTCCAGGGACACACTTTCCCATGGTCGACTCAGAATAGGGAGTGGTGTGTAGAGCCCAAGTTTTCTATTAGAGTGCTTTGAAGTAGAACACAACACACAACCCTTTACACAATGAGTCACAATGTTTTTCATATGAGGCAAAAAAAAAAACCACTGTAAATGACATAATTTTTTTTCAACCCCAAAATGACCAGACACAAGAGAGGTATGAGCCTCTCGGATTAAATGTACCCTTTCATCAATGCGTATGCATAGTTTACCAAGGTGATACAATAATTTTCCCTACAAATAATAATTGTCCACCTACGATCCACAAGTCAGTTTTGCGTAAATCTCTTTAAAATCATGATCATTAGAATATTGTTCAGCATAACTTTCTAACGATAAATAAGCATTTTTCAAAACTACAGATGCAGAAAAAGGAGGGCAAGAAAGCATATCTGCTACTTTGTTACTAGTGCCCTTCTTGTATTTTATTACTAGATGAAACTGTCGGAGGAATCCCATCCATCTGAAATGAAAAGCTTGTTGAATCTTGGTTTGTGACTGAAGGTATTGTAAGGGTTGATGATTCATATGGATGATGGTCTCCTTACTAATCAGGTAGTGTTTCCACTTCTTTACACTCTTAACCAAGGCGTACAAATCCTTGTCGTACGTGGGATAATTCACAACAACCTGGGAGAAAGTCTCTAAATGGTAACATGCAGGCTTCCTTTGCTGCATCAATACAACGCCCATGGCATATTCGCTGGCATCTATCTCAATCTCAAAAGGCTATTGAAGGTTTGGTAAGGCTAGCATTGGTGCTGTACTAATCTTCGCTTTCAGCATGTCGAAGGATCTCTGTTGCTTTCCTCCCCACTAAAAGGCCTGCTTCACACTTTCAATGCGTGTAAGGGGATTTTGATAACAGAGAAGTTTGTAATGAACCTTCTCCAATATTGTACCGCACCCAAAAAGCTTCGGACCTCTATAACATTTGTGGGCTAAGGCCACTTCATAATCACATCTACTGTAGAGGGATCTATCTTCAATTTCCCATTACCGACTATGTGACCTAAATAAACCAGAGAGGTCTTCCCAAACTCACACTTTAACAGTTTTACATACAATTTTTTATTTTTCAGAACATTCAGCATTTTCTTCACATGACATACATGTTCATCCCATGTCCTACTATAAACAAGAATACCGTCCATATATACAAGCGCCAAATTATCAAGAAAATGCCTAAACATATCATTCATTACCCTCATATATGTGGCCGGAGCATTGCACAGTCTGAATGGAATCACCGTCCATTCGAACAACCCCTACTTGGTTTTGAATGCAATCTTCCAAATGTCTTGTTTTTCAACTCTAACCTGGTGATATCTACTGCGCAAATCCAATTTTGGAAAGTAGACAACCTTTTTCAACTAATCTAATAATTCATCAATGTGAGGGAGAGGGTATCGATTCTTCAATTTTGTTTAGTGCCTTGTGGTCTATGCAAATTCTCCATGTGTCGTCTTTCTTTGGCACCAACACGATCAGTGAGCCGTACAGAGAAGAACTTTGTCTAATGACACCTTGATTTAGCAATCCCTGCATCTATTTCTTGATCTCCTCCATCTCGATAGAAGCCATCCTATACAAGCTAATATTCGGTAAAGGAGCATCCTACTATAAATGGATCTCATGTTGGATTTCCCATTTTGAGGGAAATCCTCTCGTTTCCTAAAACAATCCATCATAGTCAGAAATAATTTCTAACAATTATTTCTTATGATCAGGATCAAAACCTTTGAAAGCGTCAGCCATCTTAGCCTCTTTTTCTCTCACCATCATGAGCATGCACCCTTTGCTGGAATTAAGCAGTTGTTTAATCTGTCTTGCACTTACAAGGCTAGCACTGAATTCTGTATGATGAAATTTGACTATATATTCTACCCCATCCTTCGTGATGTGGTATTTATTTTCATGCCGAAAGAAAACTCCTTTTTTGTCATATAGATACAGACTTCCCAAGATGATTCCACAGATATCCAAAGGTACTACATCTAACTCTACCTCATCAACTAATTTGGAAGAAATAACAAATTTGGCCCTAAACTACTTGGTTACTTGTATTTTTTCTTTATCGCTTACCCAACCAAGTGGGTATGGACTCAGATGAGGCTTAGTTTCGAGGCCTAACTTTTTAACTAAGGACTCTAAGATTAAATCTGCTTGAGAACCGGAATCGAACAAAGTTTCCACCTTTGTGTGTTTTAAAATAACCCTAATGTGGAATAATTCAATTCTCTTTCATTCATTACTTACAGGTTCATTCAAAGAACTAGCACTTGCAATCGAATTTGAATTATTATTAACAGAAAGAGTACCTCTTGCACCCACAACTATGATCAATGTCTCGTCACCGGAATCAAATCCAAGGTCCTGTTGTGGTGTTGTCACTGTCTTTCCTTTTTCGCTGAATCTCTTTGGTCTCATCTCTAGATGTAACTTCCAACAGTGGTCCTCGTCATGACCTTCTCTCTTGCAATGCGTGCAAGATGGCGTTGCTTCGTCCTCTTTCTTGGCTGTGACGGTCTTCTTATCCTTCTCCTTGCCTTTCCTTTGGAATTTTCCATGCTGAGGTTTGAACGGTGTTTTCTTGGCTTGATCATCTTTGTCATTCTTTCCTCAGCTTTCAAGAAGAATGGCCCTTATGTTGGCCGCATCAATCGTAGTAGGCTTGAACAATAATAGTGAGCATCTTATGTAACTATGTAACACACCAACATACTTAGTTACAGTGTGCGACGAATCTAATGAGATGCCCAAATTCAATGCTTGTTTCCAAAATTATTTAGTGAAGCTTTGCACATTTTGGTCTTTACCTTGCCTTAGATATTTCCATTCTTGTAGTGCCTTTTGTTTATAAACCAAAGGGTAAAATTGGTCTTTCAATGTAGAAATACAATTGGACCAAGAGGAAAGAAGGTTACCCAAATTTTTGCTGCCCTTCTACAACTTTATCTCCCACCAAACAAGAGTGGTGCCACTCAGTCGAAGAGATGCTAACTAAACCTTTGCCTCATCTTCTTCGATCTGCTGAATCCAATAGTAAATCTTTATTTGTCTTATTCAATTGTTAATTTTTTCTACACTACACTCTTCAGTATACATGGGTAGATCAAAATTTACATCTAGCTTAAAGAATGATTTCTTAGATGTATGTTTGGAATCTCGATTAGAGTGATGAGAAATATCACTTGAAGAAGGAGAGGGAGGAGGATCTTCCCCACCATATTCATGATTTACCGATCTATTGTCATCGAAATCTTTCTTCTCGTGCCTAGTTTCCTTCTCATACTCTGAAAACATCTTGTCCACTTTATTTGCCATATTTTAGAATACTTTGCGGTAATTCCGCTCTTCTTCCCATCGAGCTTCTTCATATGCCATGTTTCTTCTTCATTGTGCATGACTTGCTTCAAGATCAAAGGACTTAAGCTTTCCTTCGCCTTTTTGCAGCTTGTTCCAGGTTAGCATATACTCACGAAATTCGCATCGACAAAGACCTACTCCGATACCAAACTTGATCCAAGATATTTTACTTATAGATGCATCAAAATTACATGAAATAGAGATTATTAACCATGGAAATTAAAATCACATAAAACAATGCGGAAATAACAAGATAAGCATGAAACCATGACACAAAGATTTGATTATAGAGTTCATCCAATTTGGACTACGTCTCCGGGCCCTGCTCAATAGTGGGGAGGCCTTCATTCATTAAGTGGCATAAAAAGAGATAAAGTACAAGAAAGATCCAATTACAATCCTTATACCTCCAAGCTGGAAGATGGACGAAGAATGGAGAGCCCAAATTCAAAAACATACAGTACCCCTGAACTCCTGGCGGAAAATCGTGCATAATCACCTATCTGAACACATAATTCAGAGGAATGAAGCTCCTGCACCTTCTTGGAACCTCCCTGCTACTCAAGGTGAGGTTTCAACCTACTGCCAAGTCGGGTTACCGCTGTACAGAATGGTTCTGAACTCTTGTGTCAATATCTCTCCCTTTTCCTATGCGGACAGTCCAATATATACCTTTGATCGGTAAATTCCTCAGTCCTAGGTAGTTTCAACAAATGACAAGTATAATAGGCAGGTGGTTTCACACAAAGAATCTTGAACCTGGAATAGTATGCAGGTAACAACTTGTTAAACATGGAAAAACATCCATTAACAACAGTTCATAGACTGCTTTCTCATTAAACCTCAAACGATGGATGAATTGGTATATTACTCCTCAACCCAATGGCTTTATTAGTGACAACCATAATTTATGGGCGTTGATAGCCCCATCGCAAATCACAATCGATTGGAGCCAGGGGTGATTCTCCATACGAGCCTCTGCATTGTGTGATATGCGATGTGCGAACCAACGAACCCAACAAGTTTTCAAAACCATACCCTATACTGTATCACATCCAGGAATATGGGCATATAGCAATAGGCGGAACTAGAGGGTGTTACTGTTATCAGGATGTTGCACTGTGTGATATGCAATGTGCAATATCTCAATTGCAACCCTGACTTCCGGGGGTCGATTTTGTAAAACGTTGTCCCTTTGTGATGTGTGATATATGATCATCGCATCGCACCCTTTCCTGCTTGGGGTTGATTTGTAACCACTGACCTGCCTCCAATCTATGATTGCGATATCGCAATCGTAACCTGGGAGTGTTGGGGCCTATTTTTTACCCACGTACTTCTCACTGTTGTGATCAACAAACTGCAGCCCACCACTTGGTGTTTCCCCATTCACTGAAGAGCTCTGCCATGTCATTTTCTCGTGCCACATGTCCAAGTCAAACCTAAACTTTGCCTTGCTCTAACTTCTTCATATGAGCTTGGATTCGAGTGTCATTCACATCGTTGGAATCAGGATGACGAGCACTTCGATCTGATGCTAAGTTTATCGAGATTCTGTCACTTTAAGTTTTGAGCCTTTTTATCATGCCATTGGTACTTTTAAGAAATCCACTTAGATCACCAACAAATCTGTAATTCAAAATATAGTAATAGTATAATGTCTATAGTTTAGAATTTCATACTCTTTATATCAAGCCACCTAACTTTAGAAGAATTTTCTTTATCATAACTAATTAACATTTTATAGACTTGATAAAATGACAAAGCCTAATCCTTTCCTTATGCATCCTATAGGGATAATGTCCATCCCCATTTTCTTAATCATTTTCAATCACATTTTCCATCCCAAATCTTGACCTCAGTTGTGTGGAAACAAAGACAAACTCAATATTTTTCTAGAATATTAAAAGTGTTCATAGATTGGTGTTGTCCCTTCTTTAAGACCATTATTTTTTTATAAGGCCGTCTTTGTATAATGCTTAATTATTTACCTCTTTAGTTTCTCAATATGTGTTTTAAAAGCCTCTTTAGCATGTATACATGTGGTAATTACATTAAATTACATGGGTTTGGTTGGTATCCTAACAAATGCAACTCTTGATGTGGAGACTATTGTGTTTAATGTTATAATAATATACTTTCTTAATGAATTCTTTAAGAGGATAAAGTATAATAAACGCAGGAATTCAAATCTAATGAGCACACAACTTAAAAGGGTGAAGAAATAGAGTAATGTAATTCTAGGGTTGTTCACACTTGTTGTAAAACACAAAGAGAATAAAACGGGTGGGGCCATTATAGTATATAAAAATATTCGAAAATCTAAGGTTGTTAGATATGTTCATGAAGCTAGCCTATTTCATAAAAAGGGGATATTTCCAAAGTGTGCTCCTTGGATTTCACCCCTTGTACTATAATCGAGAGGACTTTAGATTTTCAACAATTCCCATCCTCATTACAAGTTAAGTAACTAAGAATTATGCTTTGCTTTTTAAATATGTATTCTTTTTATTCCTATATTTTATATATTTATTTATTTTTATTTTTAATTAAGTATTTAGTTATATATATGTTTTTGGTTTGGTTTTAGTTAACTATAATTTAGTGTCAAGTACCAAGAGAATATGAAAGAATTAATCTATAATATGAAATTAAATGATAGAAAAATGTATGTGTTAAAAAATTTACTTATATTTGTGTTTGATAGATTTGTTTTTAAGATAGATTTATATTGGTTTTTTCATAAACTTGTCTTTAAAATGGGTTTACACTTATTTAATTCTATGTAGTGTACTAATTGCTTTATCTTAAATGTAGAAAATTTTATATTTTAAGAAATCAGATTTCTATCAATACTTGATAAATCTAAATTTTAAATGAATTTATGATGTTTTTTTTTTCATATACATATATACATAAGCAATTATTTATCTTTTTTTTTTTCCTTTTGTTTTTTGTTGTTTTTTTTTTTCATATACATATATACATAAGCAATTAATTAAATTTTTTTTTCCCTTTTGTAATGTATATATGTACATAGTTATTTTTTTTGTTCTCCCATAATATTATTTGACAACATTCCCCATATTGGAATATTGGATTGTAAAGCATCTCACAATGTTAAAATGAATAGAGCTTAATTTATAATTATTAAACATAAATAAGTATTTATTATTTTTTGTGTTATAAACTAATTAAGCTAGAGACTAATCAATAATAACTACTCTAGATCCATCTTAACTCTCGATGTATCAAGTATCGAGAGGGATCAAATGTGTTAGGTGAAAAACTCTTGTCTAAGTGCAAAGCTCAAGAAATGGTTGCACCCCAAGAGATTTGATCCCTCTTGGCCCTTAATAGATCCAGAGTTAAGATGGATCTAGGCTTATTCAATTTCTGTAAATAAAGTGTAAAGTTAAAATGATATAATTTTCATATTTAAATATATGATATGGAAAAAATTATTTAGTAAGCTCGTCTTCCAGATTAATCATATCAATATTATTTGGTTGACATTTCGAACTAGCTAATGTAGTTCATCGTCAAGACAAAGGTGAAAAAATCCAAAGATCCTAATGAATAAATAGCAATGATGCATCAAAGATCAGAATTAGCCATAAAATTAGCCACCTTAATAGTAACTATTTAAAAATTATTACTCTTAAAATTAGAAGAAACATTATATTTGATATTTTAAAAGAGTAAGTAAAAGAGTAATAATTTTTATGCATTTTATATTTATTCTAATTTTATGGTGATAATCTTTATTTCTTTTAATATTTTTTGTGTTATAATATTTCTTCTAATTTTTATAGTAATATTTAAAAGAGTGCTCATTTTATTCATTTAAAAGAATATCTTGGGAAAAACCATGGTTTTCAAAACCAGACTGGTAATTTTACTGAGTTGGAATGTTTACATAACGTTACAACATCTCTTTCATAATGGGCAAAAAATATAAATTTAAATTGATTTTAAATATGACTTTTATTATTACACTCTCAAATAGATTTGTTTTTTTTTCTTTAACTTAAATATTTGTTAGTATTATTAAGGCAAGAGCTAACTACCCTGCCATAAGGCATTAAATGACTAGTTAGCTGCATGCCCTTTAACTTTATAACACACCTCATTATTTTTCATTTATCTTGTTATACGCGCAAGTGTGTTATAAAGTTAAAAGACATGCAGCTAGCCAGTCATTTAATGTCTTATGACAGACTGATTAGCTCTTGCGATATTATTGATGCCGATGCTTTGAAAACTGAATTTCTTAAGAATAGAAAATAAACTTTTAAAACATTTAATAATTATCAAGTTGAAACGAATTTTCCCGGAAGCGAAACCCGTTGCACGTAGATTTGTGAGATTGTCAACATCAGGTTGTTAATAAAAAGCACGTTAGATTTGTGAGATTGTCACCGTCATGAAATCGAAGTGTTTGGGTAAATGTGTGGCTCTCTGTTGTAATTATATTGGTCGCTAACAAGCTCGTACTTTATATTGACACCTTAACCTATACACTCTATAATTCTATCTCATACTCATGTGGTATTCGATGGGACAAATTGGACAGAGCCAAAAGGCCTACTCCTTTCCCAGCATTATTCGAGGGACAGTCTACAACCCATAATTATTTTAATAATTTTCACCCTTGACTTTAGTAATTAATTTAATCATTTTCAATTTTGACTTCAGTCATTATTTTAATACTTTTCTATCTTGACTTTAGTAGTGCTGGAGTAAAGGTAAAGTTATTATTTATTTACTCAGTTAAGATTGTTTTGCAAGTTGAAATTAGTTTTTCATTAAGTCATTTTCAATCTTTAGTTCAGAATATGGAAATAAAATAAAAATTAAATTATTATTTTTTTATATTAAAAATTATTTTTATTTTAAATTTAAATTTATAATTTTTTTTTAAAATTTATTATTTATTTTATATGTTTATTAAACCTTAACAATACACATAGCAATTTAATTATTTTAACAAATCCTAACTCATGCATTTTGCATAACATGCAAGAATCAATATCAAGAAGCTATTTCACATATCTCTCTTTAAGATTGATCCATCACCACATCCAATTATAACGAACGAATAATATTAAGGTGGTATTGAATATTATTAAGGTGGTATTGAATATTTTGAAAAGTGTTCATTTTCATTAATAATTAGTTTATATTCAAATTAATTTGGTTTTCTTATCACTAAATAAAAACTTTTTATTGCCTCTATGACAAAACATCTAGACTTATATTTTTTCTTGAAATCTTATTTTGTTATTCCAACCACATCAGCCATTATATATGTCAAACGATTATGATGATATATTTATATACAAGAATATATTATATATATGATTTTGTATATATTAGGTTTATATATAATTTGTTCTTGTATAATTTTTTTTTTTACAAGATTAGATACTTTTGTATTATAAAAAAAAATAGCTATACGATTAAGTCCTATTACATTTCGGTTGCAAGAGTTTTTTTTGGAGGTGCAAAAGGGGATCGCGGTCTTTACCTCAACATAATAGACCTTGTTTCTAAAATACTGACAAAGAAAATACACATATTGACGAACATACTGATGAAGCAGCAAACAAAAATTGTAGAGCATTTGACGAATAGAACAAGAAGATCACCAAAATTGGTTTACAGATTCCTCGAGGTGTTGACCCTTCTTTTTGGTACATCTGGAGGAGGCTTCACCCTGTTCGCTTTGATTCAGAGAATTTATATAGACCACTGCATCCTCAAGATGCTTACATTTATCTTTCAACTCTTCAATCTCAGCTTTTTGTTTTTCGATTTCCATTTGCTTGTAGTTATTCACACTCTTCATCTTAGAACGAAGATCTTTGAGTGTTTGAATAAAATGACCGATCATGAATCTATTGGCACGACACAAAGCACAACTATCATTTTTCTCCACTCTTTCTAAAGGATTACAAGACATATTTAATGGCTTGACAACTGTGCTACCGTTGTTCTTTTATTGTGTGCTTCTGTGCTTGCTGTAGTGATGATCGGCTAAACTCAGTCTTTGAACTCTGTTTTTTGGAGGTTTACTTTTGGTGTACCAATATAGCTAATTCGCTTGCTGATGCTAAAAACAAAAGGGGTTTGCTTTTGAGACATGAATGAGCAAGGAGTAAAAATTTCGGGCCTGTAAGTCTGAAGCTTCCAGAAGGTAGGAATCCTGAGAGGACTGGAGAGGTCTGGGTAGTTCAGCCAGTGGTAGGACACACAAATTTCTCTGGTATTTAGAAGAGGGTCAAGTGCACAACAGTGATGAAAAAGGGAGGTAGAAGCCGGGACTGGAAGGACACTCTGGTTGAACAAAGGAAGAAGGTGGATTCTTTTCAACTGATATTGGTTCTGATTAGAGATGGCAATAATAAAAGGCACGATGGTGGGAGGAGAGAACTGCCAAAAGATGTTAAACAGAGCTGCAATTAACCAAGACCTGTTCACTCTTGTCTTGATGTTGAAGCTACAAGAAAAATCCACATGAAAAACAAGATGAGTACTATATAGATTAACTCCCCTGGTTGAAATAACCACTTTCTTACCTCCACTCGGCTCCTACAAGTTGAGGTTGCTGCGTGTATTTCTCCACACACTTAAGCCACCTCCCTCTTGAGCCTGAATATCCAAGCGCTCTTTTTTACAGCTGAGCTCTCTTACTAAGTGATTCTGCTGATGGTGTATCCTGCACTCGGGATGCTTCTTATAACCTTGGTTGGACATGTTCTTCTCCTGAATCTTCTTTGCTTTCTTGGGAGTTTTCCCCTGATTACCATAATTGCCCGACTTATTGTTCAAAACAGTATGGACACCACTATGATTGAAATGACTTGTATCAACTTTGTTTTGATCCTGAAGATGAATTTTCCTTTGTATCAAATCACGATGCAAGTCTTTCTTCATGATGGGGATTTTCCTCACTGCACAAGGAGGATAGGCTGAGATTTTCCTGTTAGTCGTATGATGGATATTCTCCAACTGATTGTTCGTATGAGTTTTTGCTTCTTTTTGATTGATGTGGTTGACTGTGTTTTGAGCCTTGCACCGATCCTCCAGAGGGGACAAATTAAGGTATTGGTTTGTCATAGATATCTTGATTTTCCTTCACAATCCCGACCCTGCTATCCACTGCCTTGTTGGCAAGTGTATCAGCCCCTTGATTGTGGACTCTTAGAATGTGCTTAAAAACAACATTTCCCAGGCTTTTGATATTGTCCAAAATTCTTTGCCTGATTTTATTTAAGGCTTGGTTTTTTAAATCTCTCCCTGCTTCCATAGTAGCAATAATAATTGTTGAGTCTCCAATAATGATGGGGTCTTTTGCCTGAAGATTTTTGAGGATTCTGCTGCCCATTAGCAAGCTATATGCCTCCACCCTATTATTTGTCATAGTCCCCAGCCCCCATTCATAGGAGGAAATTGTCTCGCCTTTCTGGTCAAGAATTAACCGCCTACCCCTGCTCTTCTAGGGTTATTCTTTGAAGCTCCATCAAAGAAAAGGATGTAATTTCTTTGATTTTTGATCCAATCCTCTATCTCCTTTTCATTTCTGTGAAGCTTCCAATCTATAGGATTTCCTCCTATATTCTTTGGAGATTGATTCCTTGCTGAGCCTTCAATGAGGGCTTTCTTATACCAATCTTTTTCTTCTTGCTGCCAACTATTTTGATCCATGATTGGCACTCCATTAGCACTAACCATCTCCACAATTTGTCCCCATGTTTTGGCTATTATGGACCTTGAGTTTGGCTTTTGGCCTTTAAAGATGCAGTTGTTCCTTGCTAACCATATGTGCCAACAAAGGGAAGAGGGGAGACACTTCCAGATTCACATTATGGAGGATTTTTTTTCTTTACATATGGATAGCTTTGCACCCAATTCTTATTTAAAATTGACAGCTGCTCAATTGTGTCAATGTTCATTTCAAGGGGATTGATGAGATGTTTCCAGCAATGCCTTGCAATGGCACAATTCAAGAAAAGATGTTGGATACTTTCTTCTTCTTTTTGACAAAGAACACATATGGAGGGCCCATGAATACCTTTTTTCCTTAAATTTTCCACTGTGAGGATCTTGCCTTTCAGAAGAGTCCATGCGAAAATTTTAATTTTGGGGAGGCATTCATTCTTCCACACAGCTGACCAAAGGATCCAATTTTCATAATTGTTATGATTTTAGAGAAAGTTGTAGCTTCATTTAACTATGAAATTTCCTCCACTTGGGTCCCATATATAGCTGTCATGGCATTTTTTTATTTATGGGGGTTGCTCCTGCAAGAAGAAGCTTTAGCTCTTCCCACTGATTTGTTAGTCTATTTGGGAGAGGCAGCTCTCTCCAAGCAGTCCATCTATTATGAACCCACTCAAAGATAGAGAATAAAGAGGTTGTGCCTTTCTCGTCCAACTAATCTTTCAAACCTCTCAGATTTTGGTGTTGAGTCTAAGGAGTTGCACCCATTATTCTGTCATTCCAAATGGAAGTTTCTTTCCCGTTCCCCGGATTCTTAGAAATGTGTTCTCTAATTTGAGGGATAATTTTCTTGATGAGTTTCCACACTTAGGTACACGGGTGATCTGGAATCATTTCAATAAGCATCTTTAGTCGCTGACAATTGAGGTATTTCCTTGAGAGAGCTTCGCTCAACCAATGACCCTTCCCTCGCCAATGAGTTTGATACCAAGAGCCTTATTTGTCTAACTTGGAATCCTAATGGAGATGCCTCCTTTTTACGAAAGGGAGAGACACTTGATCCCAATGAATAAGATTGAATTTTTTGGAATCTTGTTTCCCATGTTGCCAAAGAAAACCTCCAGCGATTAGCTCCATTTACTTGTGTATGCTAGTTGGGGCCAAAATTATAGCATATTGATATATTGGTAAGGTTGAAAGGAGAGCTTTAATTAAGATAGTTCTTCCTGCTAGATTTAGCCACATCATCCCCCAAATTTGTATTTTTCCCTTCATTTTTTCAATTTGTTTATTCCAAACCTCTTCCTTAACCACTTCTTTGCCAGTGGTAACCCAAGATAAATGAAATGGCCCCATTTCAACTGAACCGGTATATCCATAATTTGAGAGATCCTCTGCATTATATTAATTGGCATGTTCCAAGTATAAATTCTGCATTTTTTATTATTTAGAAGACCTCTTGAGACATCGAGAAATTTTTCTAAAACTTTTTTGAACCATTTGGCTATAATACTAGAGGCTCCCCCAATAAGAAGAGTATCATCAGCAAAAAGAAAATGATTTATTTCTTTAGCCCCTCTAATTATTCTGATGCCAGTGATTTCCCTTTTTTCTCTTTGGCTTTCAAGATGAACACTTAACGTTTCCGCCATTAAGATGTAGAGAAACGGGGAAAGCAGGCACCCTTGTCTCAAACCTCTTGTGCTACGAAAGTTTCTACTAGGCCTCCCATTGATCAATGAAGCAATCTAAGGATTGGAGATGCAAGCCATAATAATTTCTATGAACTTGGAAGATATGCCGAACTTTTGAAGAGCGGAAACAAGGAAAGGATGGCTTACTTTGTCAAAGGCATTGGCCATATCCATCGTTATGACCATACCCTTTTCATTTCTTTGGATGCTGCTATGAATGGCTTCCTGGACAAGAATTACATTATTTGTTATCTGCCTTTTTGGAACAAAACCACCTTGATTTTTAGAGACAATACAAGGCAAAAAAAAATTTAGTCTATTTGTCAGTTTTTCGTGATGATTTTGTAAGAGGAGTTACATAAAGAGGTTGGCCTGTATCTATCGAAAGAGATAGGATTAGGCTCTTTCAGAATGAGATCCAAATGAGAAGCTTTGGTGTTTTCTCCCACTTTTGTTTTTTGAAAACGTTTTTTATCATTCTTACTAGATCTTTTTTTATTGTATCCCAGTGGTTCTTGTAGAAAGCAATGGTGAAACCATCCGGTCCAGGGGCTTTTTCTGGGTGCATGCTCCATATAGCCTCTCTTATTTCCTCCTCTATGACCTCTTTCTCAAGTTCGCTATTTTGTTGATCATTGATTTTGTTGCTGATTTGCTGTAGGAAATCTGCGCTGTCCACTTGCTAGTCCCCTGCTGATAGAAGGTTTTTAAAGTAATTATGGGCTGCCTCTTTAATTTCCTCCCTTCCCTTTATTTTCTGTCCTTCCACTTGGATTTTATCAATTTGATTGCCCACTCTTCTTATCTTAAGATTGTTATGAAAGAAAGCAGTGTTTTTGTCCCCCACTTTTAGCCAAAGACATCTAGATTTTTGCTTGATTTCCTCCTCTTATTGTCTGTTTTGCTTGTAGTGGTCCAAGAAAATTTCTTTTTCATGGGCATACTCCTGCTCAGTGTCTTGCTGATTTTATTTTTCCTTGCTCCAATTTTCAAGTTTCTTTTCCAGCTCTATTTTTTTATTTTTTTCCTTCAGAGCATTTTCTCTTGCCCATGTTTTTATTTTTGCTCTTAAATTCTTTAGTTTGGTTTCCCAAACAAAATGGGGGGAGCCTATAACCTCTGTTTCCCAACTTTCCTTTATTATCATACCAAAATCTTCTTTGTTGTCCCAGATTTTGTTATATTTGAAAGGAACCAGCCCATGGTTTTCCAATCTATCCAAGATTAGCACCACTAGCTTATGATCAGAGGCTGAAGCGTGCACTATTTTACTTTTGATGGATGGAAAGCCTAATGTTATATTCTCTTGAATCAAAATCCTATCTAGTCTTTCCTTGATATTATGTGCTCATGTTCTTCTATGACTCCAGGTGAACTTCCCATTATTTGGAGGTATGTCTAGGAGTTTATGCTCTTCTATGAGGTCTTCCAGGGCTGCTCTTGAAGGATCACTAAAGTAATTACCTCCCAGCTTCTCATCTATATTTCAAATCAAATTTAGATCCCCTACTATGACCAATTTGATTTTTTGACCTTCTTGTGCTTCTTCTTTTACTGATTCCAAACATAGAGCTTTGTCTCTGTAGTGGTTTGGAGAGTAAATATTTATAAAAGTATACTCTTCATTCGTGTTCTTGTTTTCTAAATCTGTCTTGACCCAATAGTTGTTGAGTTTTTGATTGATAATTTCCCATTTCCATTTGTTCCACAGCGTGCCAATAGCCCCTAAGGCTCTAATGGAATCTATAGCTATTCCTTAAAAAAAGAATTGAGCTTTGATCAGTTTTTGAATCTCTTGATTGTTGACTTTGGTCTCTTGGATTATTAGAATGTCTGGTTGGTCCTGTTTTATTAAGTCTCGGGCTGCATTGATTTTGCAAGCAAAGCCCAAACCCATGCTATTCCAAGAAACCATAATCATTATTTACTCGATTTGTGGTTAGTTCCGCCCTTTTCCTTCTACTGATTTTTTTCCCCACTTCCCTTCTGTTTGCCAAGGAAGGAATCCATTGGCTGTTGGGTGCCAATGGCCATTTCCTTTGCTACTGTCTCATCTATGATTTCTTTGTTGGATTTCGTTCCAGCTTTTTTCGGCTGATCCAAAATGTTGTTGGATTCTTTGACTTTGTTTCTTGTGAGAATACGGTTGATGGTGGGTGGGGGGAGGATAAAATTTGAGCAGAAGATGTGATAATGGCTAGAGCATTGACTTGGGTAGGGGAATGTGGGGATGGCGGCTCTTCTTCCAGAAGTTCAAAAGGGTTAGAGGACGGGTTTACTGGAAGAAGCTTGGTTTTGGGAAGAATAGAAGTTGAAGCAATGTTTTTAAGGGGCTGTGTGGGGTTCAGAACAACTTGTTCATTATGAGGCTTCTTCTTTTTTACTTGTTCCCAAGTGTCTTCTTGTGCTTCTACATTCTCAACATTCTCTACTTCTTTTATTTTGCTACATCTATTTTAAAAATGACCATATTCATGACATACCTTGCATTTGAAAGGTATTTGCTCGTAGTCCAACTGTTGGATGTGAGTCCATTGATCCACCTTGATTTTTATTGCCTTTGGTAGCCCTTTCCACAGGTCTACTTCCACATAGATTCTAGCACAGACATGCATGTTATCTTTTGGCTCACATCATTATATATACTTGCCAACTATGTTTCCAATAGCTTTGACCAACTCGTCACCCCAATAGTGAAGGGGAAGGTGTGGCAACTTGACCCAGACCAGCACAATGCTTGGGATGTCCATCTCGGGGTCGAAATCTGGTGTCCATCTGTTCAAAAACAAGCCTCTTGAATCCATGAAGTATGGTCTAGTTTTGAATATTAGATTCCTGTCTTCTTTAGTTTCGAATAGGAACATGTAATATCCTCTTCCATAGAACCTGATAGCTATTTTCCCTTGTATGTTAGCGCTCCAGTTTCTCTCCACCCATTTTTGAACTGCTCTGGGGGAGGGCCACAATCCTGTGAATTGTCCCACCAATCCACGTTCAGCTAAAGAGATAGCAACTTTTCTGGGGAGATTAGGAGGTAAGGAGACCTCTGGTATGTCTGCTAACTTTTTCATGAATTTGCTTGTAGTTGGCCTGGCTTTTGGAGCTCCATTTTCTATTATTAATGATGCAAATGTTGCTTCTTGCTCATTGATTCCTTGCTGTGAAGAAGAATCATCCCCTGTCAAAAGGGGCATTGTGGAGAAGATCTCAGCAACAGGAGGTTACCGAGAAAGGGGGAGAGAGTAGAGGACTGCCCAAGAAGGCGAGAACCAACAAGAAGGCGTCCGGGCCGAGTTGTAGGAAGCCCAGCAGCAGGAGGCTGCTAAGCAAGGGGGCTGCAGGAGACAGTGAAGTCTGCGAGGGCAGCTAGGTCAAGCCTGTGCGTGCGGGTTCACCATGAGTTCATGCCTGTAAATTATTCTTACTAATTTGTATTCTTGTATTATGAATAGATCATTTTAAAGATATAATATTTGGTAAGATTATTATTTTTTGTTATTTGAAATGCATTTTTGAATGCATAAATAGATCTAGAGTTTTAAAAAATACCTAAAGCACTTAGTATGTACAAAGTTAACAATTTAAGTCTAGCACTCCAACAATGTTTGGTAGAATTTAAAAAAAAAATCACTAGAAAATTTGTTTGGGAAAAAAAAAAACATAGAATGTTTCAACTACATTATTGGATAATGTATTTTAATTATTCATTTGTTGAAGATGATAATCATATTTAAAACATAGATAAATAATAAAAGCTCACTAATCATTTTTTAATGTAATAAAATACTACATCCTCTTAATAATATAACAACATGTTATTTCTCATTCATGCATGTTATTGTCTACACATGTGTCTGTAAAATCTCACATGATATTAGAACCATGGTGTAAAATAAGTAGATGATGTAGGTGCCCACAGGGGGCAACTGTTATGAAACCAACTCAAGAAAAAGATAGAAAAGATAGATCAACACCTTAAAATTCAGCCTCTTCAAGGGGGCAACCTCCTTTACATTACATAAATGAATAATTCTTTGATGATTCAAATGACAAAACCTCCTTTCTATATATAGGAGTC